>JAYEVE010001319.1:0-121331 GCA_036346375.1 Guadua angustifolia
AGAGAAAGAGTTGTAGAAATATCTCTTTTGTGAATTATTTGAAAAATATTGGAAACCAAGCTAGAAAACCATGGGGGAAAAAGTTTAGAGGAAAAAGGGTGAAAAATTATTAAAGATGTCAACCTTCTTTTGTTGAGCTTAACACTCTCTGGCGTTAGTAGAGTAATAATACATGTTTTAAAAATATTAGAGATCGTGGCGTTAGCGAATAATATACATGTTTAAAAAATATCGGAGATCGAGATGGAAATCGGTGGGAAAAAAGTCTAGAGATAGAAATTTGCAAATATTTACGGCGGCGAAAACTTTTTTTAGGAAAGCGAAGAAAGGACATATTTTAAAAATATTAGAGACTCGTGGCGTAACACCGTGGCGATGTCGTTTTTTAAAGGATTTCTTTTTTGGTGACGTTTTATTTTAAAATCGTCGAAATAATAGCGAAGCAGGGAAAAGTAGAGATAAAGCTGTAGAAATATCTCTTTCGACAATTATTTGAAAAATATTGAAGACAGAGTTAGAAAACCGAGGTGGGGAAAAAGTCTAGAGGAAAAGGCGAAAAATTATTAGAGATGACAACCTTCTTTTGTCGAGCTTAACACTCTGGCGTTCACGGAGTAATAATACATGTTTTAAAAAATATCGGAGGCCGAGCGTTAGTGGAGTAATAATACATGCTTTAAAAAATATTAGAGATCGAGATGGGAAATCGAGGTGGGAAAAAAAGTCTAGAGATAAATTTGCACATATATTTCTAGTGATAAAAACATTTTTTCCGAAAAAAGCGGAGAAAGGACCTGGGCGTAAGAGTAAGGACACGAATGTTACGTTTTGGATCATGCGCTATCCTTAAAAATTAGAAAAGGGCTTGTTAGCGATTTGAATTTAACGGGAGGTTCTTTTCATAAAATGACGCACGAAGGACCTAAACGCGAATTTAAAGGAAAAAATCTTCCTCTCACAAAAAATCACGAATGACCTATTTGTAATTTACAAAAGGACCAAATCGCGAAAAAAAAAATTTAAGCCGAACCGACGGCTCAGCTCAAATCGCTCCTAAGCCGGCCATTCTTCAGGATTTAGGAGGGGCATTATATGTTGCAAGACCTAATAAATTTAAAAAATATTGTAATGGTGCTTTTTGCGAGACAAATATACTCATATTATTTTCAACTGACCAATATAAACATTTACGGAGATATTATTGATCAAGGTTAGAGTAGTTTGCCTCGTTAGAAGAGTAAGTGGCAACAGAATATTAGTGGTCACTACTGAAATTATTGCATTGTAATTGATAAAAAAATAATTCATGGTACTGAATGGCCCAATAGAAATTAGAAACTATGGCATATCTAGGAAGCACATAACCATTTTCATTTATTGAATATCTAGGGGCAAAATGAGCTAATCCAGTCACATATAGCAGGGTTCAGTTCGCTATTATCGTGGAGAAGACCTATCGATAATTCGAATAAAATAAACTCTCTAAAAAAAATCCACAAGGAGAGGAAGATTGTATTGTTGAAATGACCAACTCATTAAAAAGAAAATGACCTCGCAGTCTTAGGGACTGTACCGTGTGCAAAGTTGTAAAGCTATCTTTAGGTGCAAACTTGTACGTGGATTTTTTTTTTTTTAAAGCGGTTGTACGTGGAAAGTTGAACGAGTGATGGATTAGATTTAATGAATCGTGTAATCAAACATAGGTGGAGGACCCTTGTAAACAATCTCCAACACATCAAGGGGTTATTCAGAAAGTTTACTGCCCATATGATGGTAAGATTTCAAATTTTGTTTTCGGAAACAGTCGAAATCTGAAATTTTAGTGGGATTTTCGGACTTTCAGTTGAAATCTGGACGAAATTCAAAAAGCAAATTTGAAATCCGGTAAATTTGAAACCAAAATTTTGCCTAAAATCACCGAAATTTCGGTGATTTTTAACCTCTTATGAAATGGTTTCCCAAGGCTAGAAAAAATTGAGAAAAATATGAAAAACTCATGCAAGTATTTATCTATATTTGCTATATGTTTGAATGCAAAATACTAAGTATTTGTAAAGCACATATAGATATGCTTAAGAGGTGTACAATGAACTAGGTAACGAAATTCATTAGTCCCCAAACTTTAGTACCTCTTTCCAATATTATTTCAAGAATGTACAATACCTTATCTATGATACGATGCATAATTAGTAAAATAAATGAGTATTTATCGAGTTTCTCAGACTCAAGTTTCTCTTTCTCATAACTCCACCTAAAGTAATACCAGTGAAGCAAGGAAAAATGTATATGAATGAATCATTTAAGCTAGCGATTGTTTGTATAAGCATCAATATTTATATTGTGCTCAATCAGAACTATCAAATTTGACACAAACTGAAATATAGGATAGATATCAATCATAACTAGGAGCTTTTAGGTGAAGCAATCATAGTCAAATTCTTGATTACAAACACTACTAGATGACAAACCATCTAGCCGGTTACCACCTACTATCTGGGTCTTCGAGTTCTTTCTTTGCATCTTCAGTAAGGTTAGCAATTATGACAAATAGCAATCAAGAAAGGAAAGAGGTAACTACAAATCCCATGTAATGAGGCAAGAGGCAAGATACAACATACCTTGGTGTCAAGTGCAGAAGCTTTTTCCTTAGCATAAGAAAATCAGGTACCTACATGCATAAAGCGAATGCACTCTTATAATTCAGTTCAAAAATAAAATTTGTATATATATTTTTTACAAAATTTTTACATATATTCCTTATAAAAGATATGATAATTCTCTATAAAAAATTTGGAGTGAAATCCGGTTCTAAAAACTTCGAAATTGGTCCAATTTCTAGCAATTTCGGCTCGAAAATCTGAAATCTCGCCGAGATTTAACGAAATTACTATAACAATTTTGAAATTTTGAAATTTGTTTTTGAAAGACTATGTGGAGGTCTATACCTGTGTGCGATGAGTATTTGACTAAAATCTGAGTTTGGTTTACTTTGGATTTGAGTTTGATTTGAATCGAATTTTTATTTTGAAGCAATTTGAGTTGAGACTGCCAAATCTTGGCTTTTCATCGAGTAGGAACGTTATCGGGTCGAGCGAAGTGTTCGCTCAAGCGCTTGGTCGATTGCTACCAATTTTTGAGTTGGCCGAGTAATACCCCGCCAGCTTTTGGTCAAAGTAATTCGAGTTGATTGGGAATCACTGAATATCAAGTAGGAACATTGTCGAGTCAAGCGAAGGGTTCGTTCAAGTGTTTTATCGATTACTGCCAAGTTCTGGTTTGATCGAGTAATGCCCTGTGGGCTTTTGGTCGATTGATTCGAGTAGACTGGGTATCGCTAAGTATCGAGTAGGGAAGTTACCAGGTCGAGTGCCCTGCCATCAGCCTATCTTGAGTCCTTGGGTCAGCCACAAGTTACTCGATGTTGACTCATCGACTTATCGACTCGAATCTAAGTCTATGGGACTTGCATTTTGAGTTTGTGTGAGGCTTATTGCATATCATTGTGGACATTGCTATGTGAGGAGTTTTGTAACATCCTAAATTTTGGCTTTTTATTTATTTAATATTATTTTATTACAATTTATGATTTTTGTGAATTTTACGGATTTATTTGGATTTTACGAGATTTATTTGAATTATTTTAAATTAAAGTATATTACCTTTTGTCAAAATTAATTATAAATATAAAAGTCTAAAATAAAGTTTTGCCAAAAATATTTTATTTAAGTCCAGAATAGCTCAAGGTATTTTTGAGATTTTTCTTGAAATTTTTTTGGTATATTTACTGCCCTAAATAAATCAAATTATTTTTCTTATTTATTTTAAATAAAAATCCGAGTAATTCGCTATGAGCAGTGTTGGGCTCGGCCCGGTATTTGTGCGTCGTCTTGACCTTATTTGTCTTGCGCAAGCCATCTATTGCGGACCATTGGATCTTCATCGTAGGGCCTTCATCAATTCATACCGATTCGGAAAACCTAAATCATCTGCGCCGTTGGATCTTCATCGCGCGGCCTTTATCAAGCGGTACTGATTCGGAAACCCTATCCTATCCGGGCCGTCGGATCGAGATCGCACGGCTGTGGATCGTCGTCTTCAACCGGACTCAAGAGTCACCTTTCGCCGCAATTCTTCTGCCGTGTCCGTGAAACTTTTCGAGTTTTGTAGTGTCTTGGGTATTTAAGGACCCCGAAGCTTCTCCCGAGATTCACCAGAGCTCGAGCCATCTTTTCTCTATTGCGCTTGCCATGAGGAACACCGAAGCGATCGCGAGACCTCGCCGAAGATCTGAGAAGGGCTTTAAAGTCGTGTTTCACCGTCGCCGGGGACTTCTTCCGCCGTGTGGGTTCCGGATTCAAGTTCACCGCACAGCGCCACACGGCAATGATTATAACAAAGCCTTTACAATGCATCATCTTAACCCAGTACTACCCTCTTGCGCCATGTGAGTTTCCTCCGTACAGGACTCACACCACCACGATAGCACTCAAGCTAAGCATTTGCAAATTAGTCATTAAGTGCGCCCATATGAACATGTGGTTGCATGATTGACTCGGTCAAAGACTTCATAAGGTTAAGTCCTTAGGATTGATTAAAGCAAGACTTGCACATACCCTCGGCTCCATGATCCCACCAGCACACTTGCCCTTCCACTTGCTTCAATCCAAATTATTAACCTTGGGTTGGTTACCAAGTACCACGTGTTACTCACAAATCAACATCGTTGTGTGACCTCCCATACGACAACTCAATCTCTTTGTGTGACCACACATGACACACAAATTTACATTATGGTTCCATATTCCATTAGTCAAAATTAATAATCAACATTTCATGTACATGTGATGGCGTGGCATGGCTAAGCAATTCTATTCGTTCTAACCATCCTATGTTGATTTCATTATCAACCAACTATAGTAAACCAACCTAAGGTGACAATGGATTATGGCATACAAATAACAAGGTAGGGTGTAACTCAAAGGGTACGTTAGCTAATCCCAAATTTAAGTTGAAATCAATTGTACACATAAAATATCATGCAATAAGGTAAATCAAAATAGCAATTTTGCAAACATGGGTGCAACATGATCAAAGCACAACTTGCCTTGGTTAAGCTCTTGATCTTGGTCTAGAAATTGTTCTTGAGTTGCTAGTTCCTCCTCCGAAGCCTCGCACAATTCGACGTCTACGCGAATCGAGAAGAAATAGCAAATAAACACAAAAACTAAAGAACAAATGAACTCAAAAATTAAAATAAAAATCACCATTAGATAGATCTAAATTTTACTAATTTTTAGGAATTTGAATCACCTCAATCGGAGTTCGTATGCAAAAGTTATAGCATTTAGAAGTTTGAAAATAATTTAAATTGAATTTCCAGATTTAATAGAATTATTTTATAAAGAAAAATCGAATTAATGACGTCGGTGACGTCGGCATGGTGCCGGGTCGATCACGGATGACCGTGGCCTAATCTGGACCATCTAAATCTAATCTAACAGGTGCCATTTAATCTAACACGTGGTGAATGTCAACCATTGGATTTAGATCTAGCAGTAGATCTCACAGAGTCCTTTTCTTTGTTGACCTAATGGCGTGGATTAATCTGGGCCTACGATCCTAATCCGAGCGGTAGAGATCTTACGGCGCTTCCTGTTCAATCACGGCGTGGCTCACGGTGCTCGATGAAGATCCGATGGTTGTAGCGCTTCGAGCTCGGCGGCGGCGATCGCGGGCGCAAAACTAGGAGTTGAAGCGATGACCCGAGCGGCGGCGTTCGGCGTTCGCCGGTGAGAAAAGTGGCTGATCGGCCGGCGCAAAGGCGGCGAGTTCGGATCCGGCAACGGCGAAAGTGTCACCAGCGGCAGCGGAATCACGGCGCAACTCCTCGCAAAGCTTCTCCGTACTCGGCGAGATCTCACGTGGACTCTAGAGCTTCCCGGCTGACGATGCAAGCGGCGAAAAGGTGGCTCGGGCTCGGTGAATCTCGGGGAGGTACCAGTCATAAATACCCGGTGAACGCGGAAAAACATGGAAGGTTTGGGCGGCGGCGAGTTCGACTTCGAGGCAGCGGCCGAGTTGAATCGGAAATGATGACCCATGGCGCGCGATCTTGATCAACGGCGGATGGCTTTAGGGTTTCAAATCGATGCGTTTGATGAAGACCATAGGATGGAAATTGGACGGCTATGCCCCACTGCGTTAGGGTTTAGAAGCGGTCTTAGGTGACAGGGACAGTGTGATGAAGATCTAACGACGTAGTGATTAAAATTCATTAAATGGCGGCTTGATAATGGCCGTTGGATTTTGATCCGACGATCGTGATCGACCTTCAGGTGGCAGAGGTGGTAGGCCAGCCCAACACTATTCACGCAATTTCCTCAGAATTTTTGATTTAAAATAATTAAGGAAAATATTTTTGATTTGTTTAGGGCAATAAAATATCAAAAAAATTCCCAGAAAAATCTCAAAATATTTTGAGACATGCTGAGCTTAAATAAAATATTTTTGGCAAAACTTTATTTTAAACTTTTCTTTTTATAATTATTTCTTGACAAAAGGTAATATATTTTAATTCAAAATAATTCCAATAAATCTCAGAAAATCCAAATAAATCCAGAAAATTCACAAAAATCATAAATTGCAATAAAATAATATTAAATAATTAAAATGTTAAAATTTGGGATGTTACAAACCTCCCCATATGAGAATCTCGACCGAGAGATTAAGTGACAGAGAATAGGTTTGGAAGTGCGCCTTGAGATCTTTTCACACTCCCGAGGTTGCTTCATTTTCGAATGATTACTCCATTGAACTACTGCCAGCGAGTGGACTTATTTACGGTTCCGCTCCATTACATCCGAGAATCTTAATCAATTTGTTCTTTATAAGTTAAGTCTTCTTGCAATTTGATAGCTTCTACGGCGTTTGTTACTGCGGCACTCTGAGACATTTCTTAAGTTCGACACATGGAACACATCATGGACTCTGCCAATGGTGAGGCAACTCCAAGCGATATCGACCTCTCTCTCGGCTCGGAATTCTAAATGGCCCAACATACCTAAGTCGAGCTTTCTTTAACGTTGAACCTTTTACACCTTCGGGGAGTGACTTTGAGATACACAAAATCGTTGGGTTCGAAACTCAACTCTCGTCGACGATTGTCGGCATAGCTCTTTTGCCTTGACTGTGCTGTTCTCAATCTTTCCCTGATCATGGCAACTTGCTCTTCAGCCTCTCTGAGTAACTCAGGCCCAAATACGAAACGCTCCCCGTTTCATTCCGGTTTAGCGAAGTCGACAAACCTGCGACCAGTATAAGGCTTCAAATGGTGACATTTGCAAACTAGCCCGGTAACTATTGTTATAACTGAACTCTGCATATGACAAACATTTATCCCAAGATGTATTGTACGATATCGCACAAGCTCTCAACATATCTTCTAAAATCTGATTAACTCTTTCTGTCTAACCATCATGCTGCGGATGGTAGCGATCTTGAAATTGAACGAGTTCCCATTGCTTCATGCAATTTATCCCAAAATCTTGAGGTAAATTGGGTACCACGATCCGATACTATTTTCTTAGGCACACCATGTAAACATACAATTCTTGACATGTATAATTCCGCCAATTGATCTCCTGAATAAGTTGTCTTTACTGGAATGAAATGAGCAACTTTGGTCAACCGATCAATGATGACCCATATGGAATCATAACCCCTTTGAGTTTTGGGCAACCCAGTGATAAAATCCATACCAATCTCCTCCCATTTCCACTCTGGAATCTTTAATGGTACACTGTGATCCTGTGGACTTTTGATGCATCGCTTTACTCTCGACATACATCACATAATGCAACATACTCTGCCACTTCACGCTTCATACTTGGCCACCAAAATTTCTTCTTGAGGTCCTGGTACATCTTGGCACTTCCAGGATGAATAGAATACTTAGAATCATGTGCTTCCTCAAGAATCAATTGCTTAAGCTCCTTCTCATTTGGCACACAGATTCGACCTTTAAACCACAGAGTTCCTTGTTTATCCATGGTGAAATCTTCGGCTAATCCTTCTTCTTTCTTAGACTTAATCCTGCTGATCTTCTCATCTTTACTTTGCCTTTCCCTGATTTGATCCTCAAGGGTCGGTTTTACTTCTAAAGCGACTACAAATCCTTGCGGCACAACTTCCAATCTCAACTTCTGAAATTCTTCACACAATTTCGGTTGTTCGCTGACTTCTATTGTATTTACATTGTGGCTTTTACGACTTAAAGCATCAGCTACCACATTAGCTTTTCCCGGATGATAATGAATTCCGACATTATAATCCTTAATTAATTCTAGCCATCTTCTCTGTCTCATATTAAGATCTGACTGAGTAAATATGTACTTCAAGCTCTTATGGTCCGTATATATCTCACATCTATTGCCAATGAGATAATGGCGCCATATCTTTAAAGCATGCACTATGGCGGCTAACTCCGGATCATCGTCGGATAATTCCTTAAATGCGGCCTCAATTGCCTGAGCGTAGGCTACAACCTTGCCATTACGCATTAAGGCGCAGCCAAGTCCCGCCTTGATGCATCACAATAAATGTCAAAACCACCTTTGGACATCGGCAATACTAACACGAGTGCGAGATGTTAATCGCTTCTTTAACTCCTCAAAACTCTTTTGCACTCTAGCGTCACGCAAACTTCTTCTCCTTCTTTAACAATTGCGTAGAGGTCTACATGATAAATCGAAAATCCTTCTATGAACCGGCGGTAATATCCGCCATTCGAAAACTACGGTTTGGGTAGCTGTCTTTGGCGGCTCCCAATTCATCCACGACTTCCACTTTACTTGGGTCCACGGCAACTCCTTTAGCGGTTATTACATGGCCAAGGAATTCCACCTTCTCCTTCCAAAAGTCACACTTCTTGAATTTAGCATACAAGCTATTTGTTCTGCTTAACTTCTCCAATACCAACCTCAAATGTTACGCATGCTCTTCTTCGACTTGGAGTATACAAGAATATCGTCTATAAAGACAACCACAAATTTATCCAAATATTCCATGAACACCTTATTCATCATGTTCATGAAGTATCACGAGGCATTTGTTAATCCGAAAGACACTGTTGTGAACTTCGTAATGTCCATGCGGGTAGAAAATGGAGTCTTGGTATATCTTCCTCTGAATCCTCAAGCGATGATACCCGGATCGGAGATCTATCTTGGAGAAAACTCCTGCTCCTCTCAATTGGTCAAACAGATCGTCAATCCTAGGTAAAGGATACTTATTCTTAATCGTCACTTCATTAAGTGCATGATAATCAATGCACATCCTTAAACATCCATCCTTCTTCCTGACGAACAAAACTGGTGCTCCCCACGGGGAAGAACTTGGTCGAACAAATCCTTTCTCAAGCAATTCTTCAATTTGCTTCTTCATTTCCACTAACTCATCGGTTGGCATTCTATATGGCCTCTTTGCTATTGGTTCCGTTCCAGGTACTAACTCGATAACAAACTCAATATCCGATCTGGCGGCATGCACAGTAAATCCTCGAGGAATACTTAGAAAAATCTCTAACCAGCGGTACATCTTCTAGATTAGCAACCTTCACATTATTGACCATTAAGCGGCCATCACGAATTGCGGTTGCCGCACTTCCACTTTCTTACCACTAGGGCTTTCTAAGGATACGTCCTTTGTCCACAATCCAACCTGACCTTATGCTTGGTTAGCCAATCCATTCCTAGGATAACATCCAAGGTTTGGGTATCTAATAGGATAAGATTTGCTAGGAACTCTATTCCATTCATAAGCAACTTAACTCCCGGACACCCAAGGCTAGATCGAATTTCAGATCACAGGGCTTGGACTAACGACACACATTTAAGATTCTTAACGACAAATTCATTCTTCATTGCAAAACTCCAAGAAACAAGCGAATCACGAAGCTCGAGTCAAACAAAGCGTAGGCTGATCTTGAGTTAACCAAGAACTTACCAGTCTGACGTCCGTTGCTTCACAGGCTTCCTCTGCGGTGATATGGTTAATCCTTCCATGCAGATGTGCGAGGAGATACTCTGTTGTCTTGGTACTCGGTTTCCTCATCCTTTGGGGCTTTATTTGGAGTAGTACCAGTTGAAGTGAATTGGAGTAACATTTCCTTCTTCGGACACTTGTTAGCGAAATGTCCTGGTTCATTGCAAGAGAAGCATTTCTTGACAGCAGACTGCTGACTTCCTGCTGGTGCATTACCTCATGGTGCTGGTGTTTGAAAATTCTGATTAGTGGGGCGGGATGATGGAGTTGATGTCTTGTTGGTCTACTGGGGCTGAATTCTGGCAAACTGTTGAGGTGTCATTCTTAATCTAAAATGATTAGGCCGTCCTGCCTGACTAGCCATCCTGCGCTTACGATCTTCACCCAATTCCTTACGCTTATCCTCAAGGATCAAAGCTTTATTAACTAACTCTGAAAATCGGGGAAGTTGTGGGTGATCGATCCCACTGTAATTGAAGTTAAACCTTTCAAAAGCAGGATTGTCTAGCCTTATCCGTAGCTACATCCTCTGGTGCATATCATGCCAATTGAGTGAACTTATTCAAGTATACGCCTTGGTGGCCTCCTTGTTTGAGTCTGAACTCCTCCTTCTTAAGGTCCATCATTCCTTCAGGTACATGATACTGACGGAAGGCAGCTGAAAACTCTTCCCAAGTAATCTCCTGTGGTGCTTCATGTGCGGCGTAGTAGTTCTCCCACCATTCTACGGCGGTTCCTTCTAGTTGATGTGAAGCATACAACACCTTCTCGTTGCCCTCACACTGCGTGATATGTAACTTTCTCTCAATGGTTCTTAACCAATCATCGGCATCCAAAGGATTAGCATTGCCTGAGAATGTTGGAGGACGGGTTCTCATGAAGTCTGACAGTTTAGAATGAGAACGCGGGCCATTATTGCCTTGTTGCACACGATTGTGGCCTGCAACTTGATTGGTCATATTCTGCATTTGTTGCATCATCGTTTGCATAAGCCTGTGGTGTGCTGATGGGACATCTACATCTTTTGCTATATTTTCGCTGCATTTGTCTAAGTTTACTTCTAGTCTAGCCCATGTGGCAGAATAATGTAAGTGATCATAAGATCATACACTAGTTATATTAAATAAATGAAGTCTTATTATTCTTATCGTTGTGTATGATATGATGCTTACCGATGTTAAGCTGTGTGCACTAGCGTTGATCCTGGGAATAGTGCGGTAAAACACAGTGGATTTGAATTGGTGAATTCGGGTCCTTACAAGTTTTCCTTGTCTTTAATGGCTGCAGGATGACGGTGCTCGATCATGATGAGGCGGAAGATGATAAGAGACGGAGTCCATGCAAGCCAAGAAGACAAGGAATGAAGATGATACTAGCTAGACACTGATCGGATCGATGAGGGTCGTAGGATCGTGGTCTAATTGATAGAGTAGCGAGTCTAACTAGTATGTTTTAAAAAGCGTACAAAAACCCGATGTGTGTGTGGATTTCAGGTTAGCTCATGTACGAGTGAATGAGTCAATTCTAAGCCTTGATGGTGGTCCTTAGGGTAGAAGGAACGCATCCAAGGGTGGAGAGTGACTCAAGAGTTGTATAAATAAAGGGGCAGAGGTAGCCTTTCCCTTCTTGAAGATTGTAGAGGTTTTGTCCTTCTTTAAACCTCCCCTTCTTGAAATGAAGTTCATTTTCATCTATACTTGAGTTTACATTACTCATTTACTTTATGTCTTAAATTCAACATTTAAATTTCGCATTTAAATTCCCGCAATTTACTTTCTCGCAATTTGGATTTGCCTCCCCTTCTTCTAATTGCTTGTGCTTCTTATGCCGAGGTTGATTATTGATGGATGAATCTTCCTCTATATCATATCCCAATCGTCTAGGCAATCCAAGTGTTCTTGTTGCAAGAAATCGGCTTTTGCGTTCTTGAGTGAGTGATTTTTGTGAATTGCGTTCCTGTGAATTTATACTTGACTTCTTGCTTGCTATGATATGGGGGTAGCTATCCAAGATCATCTTGATCATTAAAAACCTGCGAGTAAGTTTTAGATCAAGTTCTTGAATTTTTCAAAAACTTGGTATGTTCTTCCTTCCCTGATAAAAAGGTCGGAACTTTGATGTCAATCCTTACGATTGAAGGTTGGAATAAGTTCCTGACATCTTTAGGATCACATCTACCAAGTTTCGTAAGTTTTTGTCAAGCCGATCAAAAGATTCATCTAAATTTGTTTTTAAGTAGTGTTGAATTCAAGGGGTTCTTGCTGGTGTTCTTGAGCTTGGGGCTACCGGACTTCTAGCGATAGCACCAGCCAGACAGGGCAATTGGCTTATTTTGAGTGGTTTCTTCCATAGATTTTTTTTAGGCTTTGGTTGAAGTATTTTGGGAAAAAATTTAGTTTATTTTGCGATCATTCACCCCCCTCTGTTCATCATCTCGATCCTTCAGTTTTATTTTGCTGAGATTTGGAATCATGACCCTTGTCGAAATTCAAAATTACGTCGAGATTTTGTACCCTGTACGATGGTACCGGCCCTTATCAAATAGCCATGGAAATTTTGCATGTTTGCACCTAATACACCCCTACAGTCTTATTTTCCACAAAGTTACGCCCTCCTAGAAGATGTCAGCTAGTTTTCACAAATCTAAAGACACACTTGTTTCGTTTAAATACGTGAGTATGAATCAAAATATATAATCACTACCATCTCAGGTGTTTGTGACATTGCTCACAAGTAGGGTGCAAGCAGTGTATAATTCTTGTTGTCGGATTAAATGCGAATAAATTTAGATCTTATTTGGAGCATAAAATCGAATATTCATGTTTTTTTTCTGGATATCTGATTTGGATCCAAATAGTTTTTGTCGGATATGGAAACGGATTCATGACGAAAGTATCCATTAGATTCGAAGCTATTCAAAATTTTAATTGGTGCTATTCAGTAACTATATCCGGTAAGTACCCGGTGGAATTTAAAGGCCCTAAGACCAACTCCAACATAGTCCCTATACCCATTGCTCATCCAAAAAAAAGGAATCAGTGTGCTACAGTGTCACCAAGCAAACTGCAACAACTTCCTCGTCGCATTACCTATTTTTTAGAATTCTCTCTCCCTTCCCCCATTCCATTCCCCATCTGCTCACAACTACGGGGCAATCCGTCCCATGCTCACGAGGAATGTCGAGGGGGCTAGCGTCCTGGAGGAGGGGTTGTGCCGCTGCCGCTCCATCAAGGAGTTGAGGCGCCACTCCGTCGCATGACGTGGAGGAGGCGAGCTGGCGCTCCGCTGCTTGGTCCCTATCTATCTCCCCTCCGCATCCAATCCAACACTATAAATCGTGCCACATTTTTTTGCTTCACTTCCTTGCGCTTGTTGCTGATCTGCATGTGTATGCTCGCTGACTCGAATCTTGCAGTAGGGCTCGGCGAAAGAAGATGTACACCACGAGGAAGAAGATATAGAAGGACAAGGGCCTCGAGCCCTCCGAGTTTGAGGACTCCGTTGCGTAGGTGAGCTCGTCTCCTCTCCTGTAGTGACCGAATTCACCAATTCGGATCCACAGTGTATGCCGCACTATTCCGGGATCAGCGCTAGTGCACTGCGGCTTAACATCGATAAGCATCACATCATACAGCGATAATAACAATAAGACTTCATTTATTTAATATAACTAGTGTATGATCTTATGATCACTTACATTTATTAGGCCTCATAGGGCAAAACTAAGATAAAATAAGACAAATGCAGCGGAAAATTGTAGAAGACGTAGGGACTCATCAGTACACCACAGGCGACTGACAAGGCTTGGCCTAGTTACTCGCGTCCACCTGAAAGTCCTCCTCCAACACGGGCGATGACTCCTCCACTGTTTTTTGTGTTTGTAGGCAAGGGTGAGTATACAACATACTCAACAAGTTGTGCCTGAGAATGCAATTCTATCATAGCTATATCGAGCTTATTTCAAAGGAATGGCTAAGTGGTTCATAAGCGATGGCGACATTTTCAAACATAAGCAATATGTAGATTGAAAAACTGATAAAACAAATGATAACAAGTAAGTAGATTCGATGATTCTCAAGTACACCAAGTTTCCATCCTAATCAAGTTCCATTATCCACATGGCATCCCACCATCCCAACGAGTTGTCCATTTTAATTAACTACCCTTATTTGTAATTCCGAGCATTGCTCAATCTAGTGAAACACGGCTATCCGAATAGTTTGTACACTCTGCGGAGGTTATGCACTTTACCCACGATATAACCATGCACCACATAGGCGACGATTATAACAAAGCCTTTACAATGCATCCTCTTAACCCGGTGCTACCGCTAAGGTTTCAACAACTGAAGGCTACACATACAAGCAGGGCCCCCTCTTCGCCATGTGAATTTCCCTGTGCACCGGACTCACACCACCAAGATAGCACTTAAGTTAAGCATTTGCAAATTAATCGGCTAAGTTTGCCCCATATGACGTGTGGTGCATGATTGACTTCGGGTCAAAGGCTTGCAAGGTTAAGTCCTTAAGCGGCCAAGGCAAGACTAACGGAGAAAATCTCAAATATCCTAAACCAATAAAAACCAAATCGACCCGCTCGATTTGCCATTCTTGGCCCACGAAACAATCTTGCCACTTGCCCCGGTCTAAATCATTTTTCCACAGTTGATTACCAAACACCACGTGCTCTTCACAAATCAACATTGTTGCGTGACTCATTTGTCACAACAACTCAATCTCTTTGTGCGACCACACATGGCCCTAAATTATCACCATAGTTCCATATTCCGTTAGTCAAGATTAATAAACAATATTCCATGAGCATGTGATGGCGTGGCATGGCTAAGCATCTCTAATTGGTCTAACCACCTGTTGATTTCTATTTAACCAACTATAATTAACCAACCTAGGGTGACAAGTGGATCATGGCATACAACTAGCAAGGTAGGGTATAATTCAAAAGATACGATAGCTAGTCCCAAATTTAGGTTGAAATCATTTATACACATAAAATAACATGTGATAAGGTAAATCAAAATAGCATGCAATCTAATTCATGGGTGCAACATGATCAAAGCACAACTTGCCTTCGTTAAGCTCCTGGTCTTGGTCTGAAAATAATTCTTGAGCTGCAAAATCCTTAGAAGCCTCGCACAATTCAAGCGTCTCTGGCGAATCGAGAGAAAAGCAAATAAAAACCAAAACCAAAAGAGCAAACAAATTCAAAAATTCAAATAAAAGCCACCATTAGAAACATCTCAATTTTACAAATTTTTAGAATTTGAATCACCTTGTCGGAGTTAAGTATCACGAAAGTTATAAGGTTTTGAAGTTTGAAAAATCACGAAAATAAACCTAATTCATAAATCCGAATTTGTCGAATTATTCTTATAAAAAATTCCGATTTTTTAAGCTGGCGACCGTGCCTCGGTGAGCTTGTGACTCGGCAGCTGGGCCCGCGTTGTCGGTGCGTGTGCTGCGTGTGCAGCCAACTTCGGCGCCCGCGATACCCATTTCAGCGCCACCTCAGCAGATCCATACGTGGCGCCCGTGTCAGCGACAACTACTCACCTCGGCGGCGTGGGCGATTTCGGCGCTTGATGCGCATCCAATAGCTCGAAGCTCGATCCAGCGATAGGCTGCGGCTCGGTCTTCACGGAGGCGAAGCGAAGGTGATCCCGGCAGCGATTTGGTGTGCTCGGCGACCAAGGGCAGCGGAGCAGGTGCGGCGTGCTCGGCGAACTCGAATCCGCACTCCTCTCGGCGGAAGAGTTACCGACAATGAAAGCGGCGGAATTCTCGGCAACCTCCTCGGACTCGGCGGCGTCGCGTGGGCTCCTCGGTGCTCCTCCGGCGATGGCTCGATAGCAAAAGGCAGCGGCGAGATGTGGTGATCATCGAGGGTGCTAAGGGTCCTTTATACTCGGCATGGCGCGATAAAGATGGAAGGTGCTCGGCGTAGCGTTTGAATCCGGGGCGGCTCGGCGAGAGTCCTCCCGAAAACGATGGCCTTGACCGTCGATCAACATCGGCGGTCGGTGGTTTTAGGGTTTCCTATTTAGCCGGATGATGAAGGCGTTGGATGTTAATCCACGATCGATAAAATTCCTTTTAACCCGTTTGGTCTACCATGGCTGGGCGGACCCATTCTTTGTTCATTGCTATTTTCAGTATTTTCGATTTAATTTAAATAAGGAAATTCTCTTGATTTATTTGGGATAGTAAAAATATTCTAAAAATTCCCAGAACATTCTCAAAAATACCTTGAGACATTCTTGACTTAAATAAAATATTTTCTCAAAAACTTTATTTTCCAAATGTCTTTTTATAATTATTTCTTGACAAAAGATAATGTATTTTAATTCAAAAGAATTCAAATAAACCTCAGAAAATCCAATAAAATCCAGAAAAATCATAAAATCCATAATTAGCAATAAAATAATATTTACTAATTGAAAACCTAAAATTTTGGGATGTTACAAACCTCCCCCCCATAACGGAATCTCGACCAAGATTTAAAGTTTGACTAGAGAATAGGCTTGGAAATTCGCCTTCAAGTCATCTTCACGCTCGAGTTGCCTCATTTTACGAATGATTACTCCATTGAACTCTGCAAAAGCGAGTGGACTTGTTCCTCGTCCTACGCTCCATTACATCCAAAATCCGGATCGGATGTTCCTTATAGGTCAGATCCTCCTGTAACTCAATAGCCTCCATGGCGTCTGCTCGGTGGCACTTCGAAGACATTTCTTGGTACATGACACATGGAACACATCATGCACCCACTTGATGACTCTGCAATTCAAGCTGGTAAGCAACCTCTCCTCAGCGGCTCAATATCTTCATGACCCCACAAACCTAGGTGCAAGTTTCCTTTGACATGGAACCTCTTAACACCTTTAAGGGAGTAACCCTAAGGTACACATAATCATTGGGCTCAAAACTCAAGTCACGGCGGCGATTATCAACATAACTCTTTTGCCTTGGTATCTTTGTCTTTAATCTCTCACGATTATGGCAACTTGCTTTTCGGCCTCACTAAGAATCTCGGGTCCAAACACGAGCAGCTCTCTGTCTCATTCCAATTCAGCGAGTCTGACGGGCTCGTCCATATAAAGCTTCATATGGTGACATTTGTAAACTAGCTTTGATAAGCTGTTGTTATAAGCTGAATTAGGCATCTGGCAAACATTTATCGAGGATGTGGCATGCGATATCGCCTGAGCTCTCAACATGTCCTCCAAAATCGATTAACCCTCTCGGTCGACCATCATCTGCGGATGATATGCGATGCTAAAATTCAAGCGGGTGCCCATCGCTTCATGCAGCTTGTCCCAAAATCTTGAGGTAAAGCTGGGTACCTCGATCCGACACTATCTTCTTGGGCACACCATGCAAACACACAATCCTTGACATATATAACTCTGCCAATTTGTCTCCGAATAGGTCGTTTTCTTAGGAATAAAGTGGCGACTTTAGTTAACAGGTCAATGATTACCCATATGGAGTCGTAACCCCTCGAGTCTTGGGCAATCTGTGATAAAATCCATTCCAATCTCCTCCACTTCCATTAGGAATCTTCAAAATTTGCAACAACCCGGTGGAGTTTCGATCATCGCCTTCACCCACAGCATCGTCACACAATGCTACATGCTCTGCGACTTCACGCTTCATGTTGGGCCACCAAATCTCCTTTAAGGTCTGATACATCTTGGCACTTCCGGATGGATAGAATACTTGGAATCGTGAGCCTCCTCAAGAATCAAGCCTTGAGTTCTCTCTCATTCGGCACACAAATCCGACCCTTGAACCACGGGTTCCTTGCTCATCTACAGAAATCCTCGGCTAACCCTTCATCCTTCTTGGACTTGATCCTGTGATCTTCTCATCCTTACTCTGCTTATCCACGATTTGATCCTCCAAGGTTGGCTTCACTTCCAAGCGACAATAAATCCTTCGCGGCACAACTTCAATCAACCGAAATTCTTGCTTTAACTCCACAGCTTGCTTACCACCAATGAATTCACATTATGACTCTTTCGACTCAGCGTCGGCCACCACATTAGCTTTTCGGGATGATAATGGATTCAACATTATAATCCTTTATCAATTCAACCATCTCCTCTGCCTCATGTTAAGATCCGGTGGTGAATATATACTTCAAACTCTTATGGTCGTATATATCTCACATTTATTTCCAATGAGATAATGCGCCATATCTTTAAAGCATGCACTCTGTTTGCTAACTCCAAGTCATCGTTGGGTAATTCCTTCATGCGTATAAGCTTGCTGGATCGTGAGGCCACCACCTTGCCATTACGCATCAATACATCAAGGCCCTGCCTTGAGGCATCACAATAAATATCAAAGCTACTCTGCACATCCGGTAATACTAACACGAGGCGGATGTTAGTCTCTTCTTTAATTCACGAAAACTATTCTACTTTCGAGCGTCCATGCAAACTTCTTCTCCTTTTTCAACAATTGCGTAGAGGTCTACTTGATAAATCGAAAATCCTTCTATGAATCGACGGTAATATCCGCCATTCCCGAAAACTAAGGATCTGTGTATTTGTCTTGATTACTCCCAATTCATTCTGACTTCTACTTTACTTGGATCACGGCAATTCCTTTAGCGGTCATTACATGGTCAAGAATTCCACCTTCTCCTTCAAAAGTCACACTTCTGAACTTGGCATATAGGCTGGCGATCTATAACCTTTCCAAAACCAATCTCAAATGCTTATCATGTTCTTCTTCGAGCTTGGAATACACTAGGATATCATCAATAAAGACAACCACAAACCTATCCAAATATTCCATGAACACCTTATTCATGAGGTTCATGAAATAGGTAGGGGCATTAGTTAACCCAAATGACATATTGTAAACTCATAATGTCCATAACGGGTTGAAAATCTTGTCTTGAATGTCCTCGCTCTAATCCTCGGTGATGATAACTTTGATCGAAGATCTATCTTGGAAAAGCTTCTTGCTCCTTCAAGCGATCAAACAAGTCATCAATCCTTGGCAAAGGGTACTTATTCTTGATTGTTACTTCATTAAGTGCCACGATAATCGATGCACATCCTTAAACTTCCATCCTTCTTCTGACGAACAAAAGCTGGCGCTCCCCACGGGTAAGAACTTGGCGAATGAAACCCTTCTCAAGCAATTCCTCAATTTGCTTCTTCATCTCAACAGTTCATCGGTTGGCATCGATATGGCCTCTTTGCTATCGGTCTTTGTTAGAGTACCAACTCTATGACAAACTCAATGTCGATCTGGCGGCATGCACAGTAAATCCTCGGAAATACTTAGGATAATCTCTAGCCTTTGATACGTCCTCCAAATTAACCACCTTCACCTTTGTTGATCATTAGCGGCCATCACGACTGCGGTATACGCACTTCCACCTTCTACCACTAGGGTTTTCTAAGGTCACCATCCTTTGGCCAATCCAAAACTGACCTTGTGTTTGTGACCAATCCATCCCTAAGATAACATCTAAGGTTTGGGTATCTAGCAAGATGAGATTAGCTAGGAATTCTATCCCATTCATAAGCAACTTTACTCCTAAACACCCAAGGTTAGATTGAAGTTCGATCCTAGGGTTTGCACTAGAAGCACACATTTAAGATTCTTAACGACAAATCCATTCTTCCATGCAAAACTCAGAAACAAGCGAATGTGAAGCTCGAGAATCAAATAAAAGCATGGCAGTCTTGAGTTAACTAGGAACTTACCGATGCGACATCGGATGCCTCCGAGCTCCATCGGCGGTGATGTGGTTGATCCTTCCCGCGCGATGCGTCGGCGGCGCTCATTCTATGGCCTTTTCGATTTCCTCCTTGCTGGGGTCTTAGTGAGGGTCTTTGCTCAAGTTGAAGCGGTGGTGTAATTCCTCCTTCTTCGGACATTTGTTGGCAAAATGCCGGGCTCATTGCATGAATAGCACCTTCTAGCATCGGTATTGACTTCGAAGCGCATTGCCCATTGGTCTTTGGAGTCTGAAAATTCGACTAGCGGGCGCGGTGTTGGGGCCAGTGCTCTGCTTTCGGCAAGCTGAAGTGAATCACAGCAAGCTGCTTGAGGTGTCATCCTCAACCTAAGATGATTTGGCATACTGCCCCACCTGACTAGCCATCCTGCGCTTGCGGTCCTCACCCAACTCCTTGCGCTTATCCTCAAGGATCAAAGCCTTATTGACCAACTCACGAAAGTCGGGGAAAGTGTGGGTGATCAAGCCCACTGCGATCTGAGTTTAGCCCCTTGAAGCGGGTGCTGGCCTTATCCGTAGCCACATCCTCGGTGCATAAGCGTGCCAGCCAGTAAACTTATTAGATACTCCGCCATTGGTGGCCTCCTTGCTTCAAAGCCTAAACTCCTTCTTAAGATCCATCATTCCTTCGGCACATGATCTTTGGCAGCGTTGAAAATTCCTCCCATGTGATTTCTGTGGGGCTTCATGCCTTCTTGTGATAGTTCTCCCACCATACTGCGGCGGTTCCTTCCAAGCTGGTGCGAAGCATACAACACCCTCTCATTGCCTTCACATTGCGTGATGTGCGGCTTCTTCTCCATGGTTCTCAACCAATCGCCGGCCTCAATGGATTGACATTGCACGAGAATGTCGGAGGCGGGTCCTCATAAATCGACCAACTTGGGTAGTTCGTGGCCCATTGTTCCACAGGCTGCGTCTTCTTGACTTAACTTTGACATGTTCTGCATTCTCTGCATCATCGTCTGCATAAAATTTGAGTGCATCTTTGCCGAAAAAGCTCCCAAGTTACGCATATCCTTTGGCGGTTGGCTGTGGTGGTGTACCATCATGGTCATTCGGCGGAGACCACTTCTGACGCTCCATTGTTGCAGCAGTATTCACCATCTGTTTGGGTTAGAGAGGGTAGAAGTAGCCTGAGATGAGATATAAGAATCTCTAAAGCGGGGAAACGAGTTTAACCCAAACTTTATCATTTTATTGAATAGCTTGGTATGGTTGCTTACATAAGCCTAAAAGCTTTGCAGCATATCTTTACACATAACAAACAATAAGATCCAAACTAAACACTCAACCTTAGCGTCTATTACAATTGGTAATGCTATCTTATGGGCCAGCGACTCAACATTGAGTCTCAACTTAATCCTAAGTCTCTCATCCGTGAAGTGGGACTCGGGTCTGTCTCCGGATTGGGGTGCGTGTAGCTCCATCTCGGCTCGGCTCGAGTCCAAATAATGCATCCTCCAACTCATGGATCCTCGGGAGGCCGATCTAAGACCTCTTGAGCCAGAGCTTCGCATCCTTAGCCTCGTTACGAGTTCTCGCGACTCGAGAACCATATCGTCGAGGCATCCTCTGGCGATGACATATCTCACGGTGGAGTAGCGTGGCGTCTTCCTCCACTATTGGCGCTCGGTCAAGGCGGTTGTCTCGGCGTGGATGATGTCGGAACCGAGTGCCTTCAACTCTCAGGGTAGGTGCAGAGCAAATTTGTCTCATCGCCAAGCGTCTTTGCTTGGATCCGGCCTCGGTGTAGATCTTCTACGGTGATGCGGATGGAGCGACTTCTTCTTGCCCTTGCTCGATGCGTAGATCGTAATCTGAACCCTCCGGTAGGCGTCGAGTCCGGCCGTACTATAGTCTCCCCTCGGTAGATCGGCTGTCGAAACCTCCAGAGCATTCTCATCATCGCCCTGACTCTGTGGCGTAACCTCCTTCCTGCTCTCCGTACTCTTGGACCATCCTCATCTATTTAAAGGAGAAGTAGTTAAGTTCTTGTCCATTTTTAGAAAGGTAAATGAAATTTTAGCAAAGGTACGGAGTGGAGAATGAGATGAGTTGAGAGAGTTGTATTAATCCAGTTTAGATTTTTCCTTTAGAAAATAGGTTTGGACACTCTACCAACTAGGGCCAAGTCCTACAGTCAGTATGCTTTGATACCACCTCTGTAGTGACCCGAATTCACCAATTCGGATCCACCGTGTATGCCGCACTATTCCCAGGATCAACGCTAGTGCACACGGCTTAACATCAGTAAGCATCACATCATACACAACGATAATAACAATAAGACTTCATTTATTTAATATAACTAGTGTATGATCTTATGATCACTTACATTTATTCGGCCTCATAGGGCAAAACTAAGATAAAATAAGACAAATGCCGCGAAAAATCGTAGAAGACGTAGGGACTCATCAGTACACCACAGGCGACTGACAAGGCTTGGCCTAGTGACTCGCGTCCACCTGAAAGTCCTCCTCCAACACAGCGATGACTCCTCCACTGTTTTTTGTGTTTGTAGGCAAGGGTGAGTATACAACATACTCAACAATTTGTGCCTGAGAATGCAATTCTATCATAGCTATATCGAGGCTTATTTCAAAGGAATGGCTAAGTGGTTCATAGCGATGGCGACATTTTCAAACATAAGCAATATTACTCTTAGCACAGCCGAATTTGATCATGACATTTTATATGTAGATGGGGTGGTGAGATGTATATCCATGATTTTTTCGAAATTTTTGAAACTTTTGCTAGTTAGGTTGCACCAAGGTTGCACCAAACATTTATTTACCTTGGATATTTTTCGATCGTGCGAATTGTGAAGCGATGATTACACACTTACATTGTCCGACATCTTAGGAGTGAGGCGTCGAGCACTTTGAGGTTGTATAGATCAAAAATGTCGTGAAGCCGAAAAACGCCATCGAAGCCGGTGCAAAAATACTCCTCTGGAAGGTCACGGAGATACTCGTTACCCGTTGTGCCTTGGCTTGTTAGCTTGTTTTAGGTACCAATTTTGCAATCTAACGAGGCTAATGAAAGCGTCTCATTGCGCTCTTACGGTACAAATGGTTGGCCATTTCGAATTGCCGCACCAATGGGGCAGCGGATAGTCTGGTGACGGGGTACATTCGATTTGCCCTTGCCTTTGCGTGGCACGCAACCAAGGTTAAATCGCACGAGGAGATGATTGGGCCCTAACGGTAGTAATGGTCGCGGAGACGAGGCCACGATAAGCCGATTTGGTGGCTTGTTCGTTGCATGGCATAGCTCTGGTAGTGTTGGTAGCTCGGCACATTATGTGGTGCCTCTGGAATTTGCTTTTACCTTGGGTGCTCCTTGGCGGCGTCGAAGGAGATGTCCTTCTTGAGCCCTTTGGATGAATGTGCCAATGGCATCCCCTAGTGTGGCGATCTAAATGGTTAGGAAGTCGGCGTGTGACCTTGAACATTTCGTGTACACCATCGACTGTGCCTTCAGCGTGGCAGGGTGTAAATATGACCGTGCACTAATGCCCTGCGGCGGATGGATCACGCTTGTCCCCAAGCGACTGCAAGGGAACGGTAGTTGGCAAGCCTCACTGCAGTTACGGCATGGGCATCTTTGTCATTAGGAGAAATCGGCTTCATGCACCTCTGCCTCGGGGAGGCCATAGCCCTTTCAAGGTTGGTTGGGGTGACTGCACTTGTGCTTCTTGGGTTATCACTGTAGTCCTGCCTTGCCTCGGCCACCCTTTGCTCGAACCTTGCCTCAAGGCCGTGGTGACTATCAGTGCGCTTTAAGCCTTTCCTCAACCCTTTCCTCAATGAAGGCTACTAGTTCTTCCTCATGCTCGGCTTTGCTTCTCTTCCTACTCGATCGTGGCCCGATCCTTTGGGAATCCCAATTTCGAGGAGCGAAAACACCTAGGCCTCAGTGCGACCGGGTGCTCCTTGTTTCCCAAGGCCGTGGAAGTATGTCTTTCTCTCTGTTGAAGTGAAAGAGCCACAGGAAGATTTCGTGCTCAATGATATTAGGCGTTGGGACCTTTGCCTCATCGTGGGGTTTGCAAAGGACACACTTGCGTAGTGTGCTTTGACCTCGCTCTTACCCAATTTAGAACCGCGGGTCCTGATCGAGGCAAATGGTAGCGACTTCGTTCTGGGCGCCTCGTTGTCCTCCCTCATCCATTCGCCATCTTACGCGTACCCAGTTGGTAGAAATGCGTGTGGGTGTGTGTTACGTGGTGAATCGTCTTGTGAGCAGCGCTTTGTTCCATGAACTCTTAGTCGTCTTCAAGCGAACAAATTGATTCCAAACATCCTCGAGAGATGAACGTATTTACGGAATGGAGTTATTTCCTTATTGTGAAATTAGCAACAAGGGCGCTCTTGAAGTTCTTCCGCCTTTCCGCCACTAGCAAAGCGTCTGAAATCGCTGATCTTGAGCTTGGCATCTCGTGGAAAGCTGGAATAGCGCGAATATTTACTGTCACCGGTTATCGCGCTCCTCATCATCGGCGTCTTCCATGATGGATCGTGATTGGGACCCGTTCACGCATGCGATCCCACATGGTCGGGAAAGGCTGCTGACCTTGGAGGGCGGTGGGGCCCCATCACGCGGATTGATCGCCCGTGATGGTGTATCGCTTTGAGGCCTTTTACTAAGCCCTCTTGCCTTTGCTTTGTTTCTTTCTACATTAGGCGCATCATCGAGATCCCATCGGTGAATGCGTTAGGCGCATCGCCGAGATCCCATCGGTGGTACATTGGGCGCCATCTTGTATGATGCAAGGTGAAGAGTAGGTAAGCTAAGAAGATTTTATCGGATTTGTTGGAAAAGATCAGTATAAGAGCAAGATTTTATTCATTATTACTTCTAAGTGCATATTTATACCCATATATATATATGTATGTATATATATATAGGCATCTTCAAATCTTGGATTGTGGAAGCTCACCTCCGTACATATGGTCATTTTAGAATTTTTCACAACTTTTAAGGCTGGTTTTCACGGAGTTTTCACGGAAGGGTGGTTTGCACCACATATTTGCCCATATTTAACCAACATGAATTATGCATATATTGTGCGTCCTTGAGAGGAATAAATTTTGTTGTGCTCTCAGATTTTAGGGTTTGGATGAAGATAAGGATCTTCACCACACTCACAAATGGAGTAGACTAATCAATTCAATAACTTAAGCCTTGACATGGTTTCAAGGAGATTGGTAAAACCATGGATTGTTGAAAATAGTGCGATATGTGTTCATAATAATGAATTCAACGGTATAAACTTATAACCACATAGATTCATGATATGAACACATATAAGCAGGACATCGGCATGGATAATAAAGGAGTTAACCAAAAGCGTATACTACTCATGTTTGGTTTACAAGTGTTGCTCTCAGTTTAAAGTCTTGATGGGTTGCTTCAAAAGCCCTCCAACACCAAAATTCAGCAATATCTCACAGGTTTTACCAATCTGAAATTAGTGGTTCTCTGAGAATTCAGCACCGTTTAAGAAGTTTGATTCACTAGAACTCAACTATGGATTATGTAAAACTCTTGAGCAATGAGGATAACAGCAGTTTCTCCAAGGCGGAGATGACAAACCGGTGACAATCCGATTAAGAATAGACCGGTGATTCCAAATCAAATCAAGCCACATAATCGGGACATAAACAAATGATAGTATATCACTTATCTGTGACAACAAAAGCCAAGTTGAAGTTTTAGACACAATAATCTAAGCAGTCTTTGAATCACGAGAGGATAATCACTAACTAACAGATTAGTATTGCCTCATTCAACTAAATCATCATCGGCGGCATAATAGAACAAAAGCAGTGCTTCGGATCAAAAACAGACCACTAGCTAAATAAATAATTTCATACATGTCTCGCGGTTCAAGGCTTAAGTCACTTCATCAATAATCGTATTCATGTAGTAACCTAATTTCATCACGAGCAACACCGATATCTCGGCCGCAAGAATCAAGTGGAGAAGCAAGATTGAAAATACTCACCGATCGATGGAGGCGGAGACACCACCACAGGGGAGGCGGCAACGAAGTCTTGCGCCATGATGGGGGAGGGCATGCAAGCGAGGAGGGCGGCGAGGAAGCCCGTAGAAGCTGAGAAGTGGGCGCCGGCAGAGGCGCCGACGGCGAGGCGCGCCGCCGACAGAGGGGGAGGCGAGGAGCAACGCCGGAGAAGCTTAGAGAGTGGGCGCCGATGGGGAGGGCATTCTTGAGGAGCTAGGGTTGCAATATACTAAGTGTCTTGGCGGGACTTGGTGAAATGGCGAGGTAGCGGGATTTATTGAGTGGCGCGGAAGACCATTCGAGGCGGTTGCGGGGCTGAACCGTGCAGGAAAACATGTTTTCCTAGGCAGTTTCTTGATTAAACCGTGCAGGAAAATCGCTCCACCTCGATCTTTCTCTGTATTCCTGTGTGTGTTGTCGTACTTTAAATCGGTGCATCGAACTTGATCGACAATCTTGAAAGGAGTTTTCACAGTTAAAAGCGGCGACAATCTTGAAACCGAGTTTTCAATGATTAAACACGATTAATTTTACTCATGAATACATCTCATTAATTAATACATGGCCATATATGTAGAGTTGCTCAATTTTAATCAATACATCCCATTAATAAATACATATGCATATACACCTTAATTTTAATAAAAATTAGCCCGCCGTGATGATCAACACGTGCGTAGCTAGCTTCCTCGAGTTGGTCTTCACGGATTATTCGCTTGCATGTACCAATAGGAGGCAACTCATCGAGCGGATTGTATTCTTCCTCATCTACCACATTCTCGACTCAGACAATTCTCCTTTTCCTTGAAAAACGACATATCATTTGCTTGTTGGGCGAATTCGGTTACATAGAAGACTTGAACAACTTGGTTGGCGAGAATGAATGGTTCCTCTTTGTATCAAGGGCGTTCGAGGTCCACGGTTAATGACGCCATACTTGTCAACCTTGGCGTCTTTGTAGGTTAACCCAGCGGCACGAAATAAGGGATCTTGAATAGCACATAGTCGAGCTCCCAAATTTCCTCAATGAACCCATATCTGAGCTCCTCATCGATCCGGCGGTATTAAGTGCATCGATCACGAACACACTGATACGGTTTGTGCTCTTCATGTCTGATCTCTCGTGTAAAATGTGTACCCATTTAAGTCATATCCTTTCCATGTTACAAGCGTAAAGTGGCCCTTTTGCCAACCATGTCGTCTCACGAAATGGGTAAATCGCTCCTTGAACCATTTGTTGAAGTGAAGGTTATCTTTGTTTGATGATCGATACTCGTAGCGTCGGATTCTCTTCTAAAGCCAATTCTTGTGCTCGTCGATATAAGGGCCTACATGACCATGTGTTGCGGAAGCTGTGAAATGGGCTTTTGCACGAACAACGCATCGGCGTGATTGCTTTCCTTCGATGGTCCGATGCCTGGAGCCTTCCCTCATGGCGGGATCGAGGCACACCTATCGGTTCGACTGAGCCATGTAATCCGCTTGAATTCGGCGACCTCTTGGTTGCATAACCTTCAATAATGCTACCCTCGGTCGAGATTGACTCCGTCGTCTGACTTGAATTCCCATGTACCTCTCGAGCGGGTACATGCTCACGGAGAACAGGCCGCACATCTTTATCTCCCTCACAAGGTGAACAATGAGATGGACCATGATATCAAAAAAAGCGGCGGAAATACATCTCAAGATTACATAGAGTCATCACCACCTCGGCTGTAGAGCATCAAGTCCTTGGGATCGATGACCTTACGAGCAATTGTGTTAAAGAAATAACCTGACCTTGTGATTGTCTCGAACCTTAGTCGGTAAAATACTTCTAATTGCCACGAGGGAGCATCGTGTCATAAGCACATAGCAATCATAGGACTTCATGCGATTAAACTCAAATCGTTCATGAAACAAGTCTCTTGAGGTTGGGCGAGTAGCAGGATGGAACTTTCACACCATGCAAGCATTAGCGCAGTTCCTTCCTCTCGGCCTTGGGCGAGTGTAACTAGCGAGGCTCGCGATATGTTCGGCCTTTTTGGTCTCTTTCGGTGCTAACTCGGTCGATGCCCATATCAACCAAGTCAAGCCGTGCATTGATACCGATCCTTTGTTTTACCCTTAATGTTGATAAGAGACCAATCAAGCTATCACGGACATTCTTCTCTCGTGCATTACGTCAATGCGATGCCGAACTTCTAGGTGCTCCCAATAAGGTAGGTCCCAAAATATTGATCTCTTCTTCCACATGCTTTTCTCACGGGTCCTCGATTTATGTCCCTTCCTAGCACAACATCCAACTTCTTAACCATATCATGAATGTCGACCCGCTTAAAGCCTTTGGCGCTAAAGCGTCTTCGGTTGTCTTGGTCGAATTGTTTCTTCATCTTGCGGTATGGGTGATTTCTCGAAGGAACCTCTGGTGGCGCATGTACTGCAGTTTTGCGTGAGTGATTCACCGGATACTCTCGGTGTCATCAAGCGGTGTGTACATGCTTTGGCTCCTTTATACTCTGCCCAAGCAGTTAGCAAGGCGAGGATAATCATTTATGTTCGAGAACAATAAGCGGCAAAGTGAAGCACTCTCGTTTGTGAGCATCCATACACGCACCCGAGGGAGCCCACAATGTGTTGAGATCTTCCACCAATGGTGCTAGGTACACATCAATATCGTTCCCGGGTTGCTTAGGGCCTTCGATGAGTAGAGACATCAATATGTACTTTACGCTTCATACACAACCAAGGAGGAAGGTTATACACAGAATTCTGAGCCAAGTGCTATGGCGGTTGCTCATGTTACCGAAAGGATTCATTCCATTTGTACTCAATCCGAACCTTATATTCCTCGGATCGCTGCAAATTCTTCAAACCTCCTATCAATGTTTCTCCTTGAGTTGAATCGGCGGGGTGCCTAGTCATTCCATCGTTCTTACGCTCATCAAAGTGCCATCGAAGCAATTTGGCCTCTTTTGGGTTATAAACAACCACTTCAAGCGAGGAATTATAGGCGGATACCACGCCACCTTAAGTGGAGGTCCTTTCTTCACCTCATCACCGATCTATCTTTACGCTTGTACTGGATCGTTGCACACGGACATACATGCAAGTTTGCGTCTTGTTTGCGATCTGAGGATACAATTATTCAGACGAGCATGTATTCTTTCTACTTCCATTCCCAAGGGACAAAGAACCTTTTTGACTTTGTAGGTCGTTGTTGGCCTTCGTTTCCCCGGAAGCATATCAGTTATGAGACCCAACAATGTTGTGAAACTCTTGTCGGACCACCGTTGCTTGCCTTTAATTTCAGCAATTCGGCCACGGATGACAATCTTGTGTATCTGGACTTGCAACCGGGAACAAAAGTTTCTCGAGTCGTCCATCAAGCTCAGGAATTTTACATAGTCCGCTCATCACAGTTCCTTCTATATCCGTAGCATCGATCCAGTTGTCGCCGAAATCTGATCGATATCATCAGGAGTATCATCGACTTCATCCACCATGCGATACTACTTGCTCTCTGCATAATCTGCTCTTCACCGTGGTGGTCCAACAAGTATACCCCTTTTGAAACCTTGTAGAATCAAGTGTGCTTCAATCATCTTTGGGTTTGAAACATCAGGAAGATTCTCGCGATCAGCGCATAGACAAGGCATAAATTCCACCCCTTGTTCGACATATCTACCTCTGCGGCTCTTCTAAGCGGAACACCATTAATGTACTCGATGCTGCTTACGGTTCTCGGCATACATCCGACTTACGTCCATCTCATAACATATGTAACAATAGTTAAATGGCGAATTTAGGTCATAATGTACAAATGGATACAACAAGCTAGATCTAGGGGTGTCCACTCTGAAGTTTCTAAATAATTACCCACCTTTGCCCTTTGGTTACACATATGAGGCATAAATGGGTATCCACACAAAACCATCTATTCTTGAAGCTAGCTCTAATTTGCCCCAAGCAGGCCCTAGAACCAACTTCATTTCCCAATGCAATTAGTCATTTAACTATTGGAATTCAGATTAGAAGCAATTACTAACCTTGGATGACCAAGAGCACAAGGATCTGCAATAAAATCACCAAATATAGGGTATCTTTCTCAAGGAACGCCTCAATCGCATCGCGAGCTCTAGAGGCAGTCGAAATGTTAAAAAGCGAGGCAGACGGTCAAGGGAGCTCTACGCTATAGGCGTCATCGCGAGCGGTTTTATATAAAACCGTCAGGATATCTATCGAGCAGTCTGCGAGATAACACGTCTGCGATAGCGATCTCGAGCGGTTTTGGGTAAAACCGTCGGCATATCTATCGATGCGAGCGGTTTTGACTAAAACCGTCGCAATGATGACCCTTCTTCTTCGTCTTCCGGTACTTGATCGTCTCGTCTTCCCAATCTGGCATTGCGATCATATCGCCGTCTCCCAATGCACTTGCATTGCCATTTAGAGATTGTCGGTAGGTGATCTACCTCCACTACTACCGCAGCACATTACACCTCCTCGCCTCCTCCTCCTCCATTAAACAAGCACGATCAACCCAAGCCATGAGCAACCGCCAAGCACTCGCGCCTCTGCCTCCTCAGGCCGCCTACTCGGGGCGGCGACTCCTCCGGCTCCCAAGCGCCGCCTCGCCTCCTTCTCCTCCGGCCCCGCCCCAACCCTCTCCGGGCGTGGCGTCCGCGCCGCTGTGATTGTCATCTCCTCGGACTCCTTCGCCTCAGACTCAGACTCAGGAGGTCTGTGGGACTCGGCGATGAGGCCGCCTACCGCGATGGTGGGAGCTAGAGCATGATCTGGCCCAGGCGCGTCGGCGAGTTGGGCCGGACCTGGCGAGACTCGGCTACCGCCGACTCCATGATCGTCCGCCCCTCGGCCGAATCCAACGGACAGACAGTAGTCGTTTAATTTAGTCATTTAGTGATCTTCGTGGCATTTTGTAATGATAATGTATAATGCAATCTAACTAGCGATCTTTTGTGAACAACTTTTGTAATGATCTTATATGTTAATGCAATCTTCTCATGTCTTCTTATATATTAATGTTCTTACGCAAATAACGATCTTTTCTAGTAGTTTTTAAGTAGCGGTTTTACGTAAACAAATCATGATGATCTTATCAAGTGAAGCGTAGCGTTTGCTATGTGTTCAATTCATGATCGAGAGGCGGTTCGTGGATACAAGCGTCTGTGATGAGAAATATCGAGGCGGTTTATCCACCAACCGTCTATGAAGTTATACCTATCATTCGGCCGGTTTGTAGATAAATCCGTGCGTGATACTTCAAGCATTACAGGCGGTTTTATCCACAAGCGATCTGTGATGTCTTGGAAAACATAACGAGACGATGCGTAGTTGCAACCGTCTGTGATAATCCTATATCGTGAAGCGGTTTTATGCAAACAAATGCAGGATATGCGAAAAAACATCACAGACGGTTTGCTCCTAAAGCAAATCGTGATCGTCGTCGTCGATATAAGCCTCATTGTAGTAGTGTCTAATTAGGTCTAACCACCCATGTTGATTTTCTATTTAACCAACTATAATTAACCAACCTAGGGTGACAAGTGGATCATAGCATACAACTAGCAAGGTAGGGTATAATTCAAAGATGCGATAGCTAGTCCCAAATTTAGGTTGAAATCATTTATACACATAAAATAACATGTGATAAGGTAAATCAAAATAGCATGCAACCTAATTCATGGGTGCAACATGATCAAAGCACAACTTGCCTTCGTTAAGCTCTGGTCTTGGTCTGAAAATAATTCTTGAGTGCAAAATCCTTCAAAGCCTACGCACAATTCAACGTCTCTGCGAATCGAGAGAAAAGCAAATAAAAACCAAAACCAAAGAGCAAACAAATTCAAAAATTCAAATAAAAGGCACCACTAGAAAGATCTCAATTTTACAAATTTTTAGGAATTTGAATCACTTAAATCGGAGTTCATATGCGAAAGTTATAAGGTTTTGAAGTTTTGAAAATCCTAAAAATAAACCCTAATTCATAAATCCCGAATTTGTCGAATTATTCTTATAAAGGAAATTCCGATTTTTAAGCTGGCCGACCGTGCCTCGGTGAGCTTGTGACTCGGCAGCTAGGCCCTCGTTGTCGGTCGTGTGCACTGCGTGTGCGGCCAACTTCGGCGCCCGCGATGCCATTTCAGCGCCACCTCAGCAGATCCGCCGCGTGGCGCCACATGTCGACCACTTTACTACTCACCTCGGCGGCGGCGTGGATGATTTCGGCGCTTCGATCGCATCAATGGCTCTGAAGCTCCCGATCCAGCGATGGTGAGGCGGCTCGGTCTTCACCGGAGGCGAAGGCGAAGGTGATCCGACAGCGATTTGGTGTGCTCGGCGACCAAGGCAGCGAGCAGGTGCGGCGTGCTCGGCGAACTTCGAATCCGCACTCCTCTCGGCGGAAGAGTTACCCGCGGCGAAAGCAGCGTCGAATTCTCTCGATAACCTCCTCGGACTCGGCGGCGTCGCGTGGGCTCCTCGGTGCTCCTCGGCAATGGCTCGGCAGCAAAGGCAGCGAGATGTGGTGATCATCGAGGGTGCTAAGGGGTCCTTTATACTCGGCATGGCGCGATAAAGATGGAAGGTGCTTTCGTAGCGTTGAATCCGGGGCGGACTACGGCGAGAGTCCTCCCGAAAACGATGATGATGCCGTCGATCAACATCTAACGATCGGTGGTTTTAGGGTTTCCTATTTAGCCGGATGATGAAAGGCGTTGGATGTTAATCCAATGATCGGTAAAATTTGCTTTTTAACCCGTTTGGTCTGCACAGTAACTGGGCCGGGTCCATTACTGTTCATTGCTATTTTCCCGTATTTTCGATTTAATTTAAATAAGGAAATTCTCTTGATTTATTTGGGATAGTAAAAATATTCTAAAATTCCGAAAATTCTCAAAAATACCTTGAGACATTCTTGACTTAAATAAAATATTTTCTCAAAAACTTTATTTTGCAAATGTCTTTTTATAATTATTTCTTGACAAAAGATAATGTATTTTAATTCAAAAGAATTCAAATAAACCTCGGAAAATCCAATAAAATCCAGAAAAATCATAAAATCCATAATTAGCAATAAAATAATATTTACTAATTGAAAAGCTAAAATTTTGGGATGTTACATCTCCCATCTCAGTGTCATGCTCTCTCTTGCGTTTCTTGTTTCTTAATTGAGTGCGCTTTCTCTTGCGAGCTAGCCCTTGTGGTAGTGGAGATTTGTGATGATCACGATGGTGGTTGTTTGTTTGCAGCCGGTGGATGTTCTTTGAGGAGCAGGCGGTGGTGGTGACCCGTCTTTGTACTATCTGCGCAAGGCCTTTAGGAAGATCCATGTCGGGCTCGTCAGGGAGTTGGAGAAGAAGTTCGATGGCAAGGTGAATTAAGCTTGCCTTCTTTAGGCGATGTATTGCTTGATTACATTCTAGTATGCAATTACCTAATCAATTTAGTAGTTTTTGAATGTTGGATCACGAGTCACATCTTTGTAATATGTGTTGTCGTGTAGCTACTATTCAAATCTTTGAAAATCTTGCCTTGTAGTCTTTGAGCGATTGGATAGGGGACCGCTAAGTATAATTGGCCATGTTAGAATTTAAGCGGATTACAAAATTTACCACCACACTTCAACCTTGTTTTGTGTAGTAGTTGCATATAACTGGCTTCCAAGTGCAACATGATGCATGCCATAATTAGAGCATGAAGATGGTTCTAGATCATGCTCCGCGGAAATCATTGGCCAAAGTTTTACTATGTTTCGTATAACCGTAAAAAAATCGTGTAAACTATATAAGAGATCGTTCATAAGAAAAATCTAAATGGTTGAATTGATATGATCATTATGTTACATAAGTACAAAGCGATGAAGGCCCGACTTTTATTATCTCGGATGTTTCTTATCTTAGATGGAATGAGACTAAACAAATCGGTCCAAAGACATTTGGCGCATAACATTCAATATGATGGGCTAGCTAACATAGTACTAACCTTTTGTTATGTTTTTGAGATCTTCTTGGACCCAAAGGGCGCAACAACACCAAATACAAATTTGGAGGCTTTCACTGCGATCTCTAGTAGGCTTTATGGGAAAGATGTTGTCTTTGAGTACCTATGATCGAAAAGCTTGATGGGCTAGCTAACATAGTACTGAATATGCATGCCTTGGATATCTCCATTTTTGGTTGAGGGTCTCATTAGTTTGCTCTCTATATTACGAAAACCATAGTTTTGATGCCAACTTGGTGATTAGGTTTTTGCAGCTTGGAGATGGCAATGGACGTCAACAATGTTAAAGTTTTGAGCATTTAAAATATAGACCTATGCTCGGTTAACTTGTTGCAATTTATTGCTTGTAGTGGAATGTGCTCAACATCTAGGAAAACAATTCCTCATTTCAGTGTTCATGTTTAGCGAGGGCAATGCATATGCTCATTGTACAAGCTTTTTTTCCTGCAGTGTTCATGTTTAGCGAGGGCAATGCATATGCTCATTGTACAAGCTTTTCTTCCTACAGCAATTCCATCATAAGATTTTGGTATTTCTGATGGTTTTTGCTTTTTTAAGTGCAAATTGCCATTGGCACCGATGATGTGTACAAGAGTACTAAGGCTATTGAATTCTAAATTCCCGTATTTTAAGTAAAGCATCAATAATCTTTTAGAACAAAGGGGCATATAGATTCTTGTGGAGGATGACGAGGTTCATCTGGTCTACTCGAGATGTTGTTTCAATATAGCGAATTCTGTTGGCCGTTAAAATAAATTTTAAAATTTAAATTCTCATAATTAAAAATAGTTGTTTGAATTTTCTCGACAAAAAATAGCGTTGCTCATATAGTGGTTATAAAATATTATTATAATATAAGAGAAAGAAAATAGAGAGTGAGATTTGAGAAATACTATTGGAGAGAGAAGTGATATAAGAAAAATAATCTTCTTTAGTGAATTCTGTATATGAAAATATGGTACCCAGATTTAGGGAATGCAAACTCGGATGGCGGGTGTGCCCACTCCGCACTCCGCGGTCCCCACCCTCGCCCTTGTAAAGTCGCGCGGCTGCCAAGATCTCCCCGCCATGGCCTTCCAGATTTCCCCGTCGGCCGCCGCGGCCCTCACCCTTGCCCTCACAAGGTGTCAGGGGAGCTGCTGGGAGGAAGAAGCACAGTAGAATACGGCATCTGTGACAACTTGTCAACGACTTCGAGTAAGTAGGGATCAACGGTCGGGAAAGGTTGCGAAGGGAGTAAGCTACATCGGATGGCTAATGAAGCTGAATAGTAATTACTGAAAATTAACCATATGTAACTATTGTCATTTTGCTCCTTTTTACTAGCGTGAGTGAATTCAGGTGAATCTTTTCTGTTTTGGGTAAACTCTGTAATTAGAAGGAAGTATAAAAGACTGGAGGAAATGAGGAAAGAGCAGAATTCCACATATATTAAGTCTTGTTAGTTTTAGCCATAGCGTATCTCTATTGCTCTTCTCATATCGATTTGGTTCTTTGGATATCTGTGAGTGCTTTTGATTATCTCTTTCCTAGTTTTGAGTTCGGATTCATCCAGGGTCCTGACATTTTGGTATCAGAGCATCGTTCTTGGATTTCATACTTGAGAGTTGATTTGGGATTGGGGTTGGTGAGGCCGTAAAATCCCCCAATCTGTGGATTTCTTCAGAGTTTACCGATACCATGTGGTGATCAGAGAGTTTTGATGGATTTCCAGGAAGAGATTGAAAAGCTACTGGTACGCCTTTCTGATTTGGAGAGTCTTAAGTCAGATGTAGCTGAGATTAAAAACTTACTTCTCGGAAGAGCTCGCCATATGATACATCCTGTAGATCCATCCAGTTCATCTGTGATTGGGGAGGATAGTGTGTCCTTGTCCCTTACTGACACAAGCAAATCAGAAGCTATTATGTTGCCTATTGGTTTTCAAACAGAAACTACATGTGTAGCAGAAACTCATTTGATGGGAAGTAGTATGTTGCCAGTATTTACCCCGGCTATTAGAACATCATCTTACCCTTATCTGAAAACTTTTGGTGGGCTGGGAACAGTCGGTGATGCTAGCAATGTGGTAACACAATTTCCTCAACAAATGCAGCCAGGGCCACAGATAGGTATGGGGTGTTAGCCAGCGCCAGTGTATTTTCACCCAGCCTTTCCGCAGTATGGTCAGTCTGGAAGTATTCCTGCCGTGGGTAATATTTCATCGCCGATGCACTATCCAGGGGTTCAACTTATTGATGGCCAGAGAAACATGCAGTATGGAGAAAGACACAGCAACCATCCTTATGCTGAGGCAATCCTCAAAGGACCAAAGCTGGAGTTACCTCTATTTGCTGGGGACAATCCAATTGGGTGGATTGACCAATGTGAGAAGTTCTTTGAGATGGCAGGGACTCCTTTTGAACAATGGGTGAATCTAGCTGTGGGCCATTTGACTGGGTGGGTTGGTACGTGGTTCAGAGGAATTGGTATTCCCTGGCAGTCCCTCACTTGGCAGCAGTTCAGTGCAGTATTATGCGATCGTTTTTCTGAGGCTGGTGCCCATGAGGCTGTGGAAAAATTGCAAGGAATCAAACACATCAGTACTGTGACCAAGTACATTGATTATTTTGAAAAATGTGTTGAGTTGGTGAGAAGGGATCATGCTTACTTGCAAGAAACGTATTTACTCAGTTGTTTTATTGGGGGACTTAAAGAAGAAATCAAATATGTAGTTAGCAGTCACCAACCTAAAGGGTTGTTGGAGGCTTATTGGTATGCTAAATTAGAGGAGAAGACAATGATAGCTAGCAAAGCTAGCCATTCAGGTGGAAGTTCCAAGCCTAAAACTGGGGTGCAGCAGCGAACTGTAACTGCTGAGTTACCGAGGATGGACAAGAAAGAAATTAAGCAAGGAAGAACCTGTTGGCATTGTAACGAAGCATGGTCTCCAGGGCACAATCAAGTGTGTAAAGTGAGGAATGCTTTACATACTATGTTAGAACTCGGGGAACAAAGAAATGAAGCCGTGGACAAAGAGGAAAAACTGACTGATCCTACAGGATTCGTTACTGCCCCGGGAAGTCCAGAGAATGCAGAAATTGTTGACAATCAGGATCACTTAATGCAATTTCTCTAAAAATTATGATTAAAGGAAAGAAAGCTATAGCATTGGTGGATAGTGGTAGCACCAATACATTCATGGATTATGATTTTGCATTAAAGCATGGTATTCCTTTTGACTCAATGCCTAGCAGGAAAGTAGCAGTTGCAGGGGGAGGGGAATTGTCATCTGATGCAATAGTAAGACATTTACAATATGAAGCCCAAGGAGTCTCGTTCTGCACTACTTTTAAGTTACTAAAGTTAAGTAACTATGATGTAATCTTGGGTTCGGATTGGATTTACACTTACAGCCCGATAGAATTGGATCTATAGGAAAGATGCCTGACAATCACTAAAGAGGGACAACAATTTAGGTTTTGGGATTTTACCCAACCTATTAGTAATTATATGTTGGATGCTGGCAAGTTCCAGAAAATGGCAAGTAAAGGGGCGAATGGAATGCTTATCAAGGTGATGGAAGTGGAGACGGACTCTGTCACAGACTCTATCACTGAAAAGAACCAAGTCAGTCCAGAAGTAGAAGGAATACTCAATTTCTATGCATATGTATTTACTGAGATTAATGGTTTACCACCTAAGCGAAACTGTGATCATGTGATACATTTGAAACCAGGAGCCGAGCCGCCGAACTTGAGACCATATAGAATACTATATCATCAAAAATCGGCATTGGAAGAAATCATCAAGGAATTATTGAGAACTGAAGAGATACGGCCTAGTTGCAGCCCATACTCGTCTCCAGTAGTGATGGTCAAGAAGAAGGATGGTGCTTGGCACATGTGCGTGGACTTCAGACAGTTAAATGCTTTGACAATCAAAAACAAATTTCCAATGCCAGTAATAGAGGATCTTCTTGATGAGTTACATAGAGCGGTGGTGTTTTCTAAACTTGATTTGAGATCTGGGTATCATCAGATAAGGATGAGAGAGGAAGATATTCCAAAAACGGCTTTTAAAACTCATCTTGGTCATTACGAGTACACGGTGATGCCTTTTGACTTGACGAATGCTCCATCAACCTTTCAAGCATTAATGAATGAGGTATTTGCTGATTTCTTGGGAAAATTCATTTTGGTTTTCTTTGATGACATACTCATGTATAGCAAGTCTTGGAGTGAGCATATGGATCATCTAAAAATAGTCCTGCAGACTTTGAGAGATCACAAGCTAGTAGCTAAGAAAACTAAATGCACATTTGCTGTGAGTTCTGTGGAATATTTGGGCCATATTATCAGTCCAGAAGGTGTAGTAACTGATCCAAAGAAAATAGCTGATGTACTCAAGTGGCCAAGGCCTGATTCCGTCTCCAAGTTGAGAGGGTTTCTTGGATTAACCGGGTATTATAGGGTATTATAGAAGATTTGTGAAAGGATATGGGGAAATTTGTCGTCCACTTTTTGATCTACTGAAGAAAGAAGGTTTTAATTGGGGTGTGGAACATACCAAGGCTTTTGATCGGTTGAAACAAATCATGACATCATGCCCAGTTCTAGCCATGCCTGATTTCACTAAGCCTTTTCATTTGGAAACAGATGCAAGCGGATCAGGAATAGGGTTGTTCTCATGCAAATGGGGCGTCCTATTGCTTATTTTAGCAAAGCACTTGGGGTGAGAGCTGCAGCAAAGTCAATATATGACAAAGAGGCTATGGCTATTCTGGAATCGTTGAAAAAGTGGCGGCATTACTTACTTGGAAACACGGTTATAATTAAAACAGATCAGCAAAGCTTAAAATTTATAACATCTCAGAGATTAGCGGATGGAATACAACACAAATTGATGCTTAAGTTGTTGGAGTTTGATTTTCAAATTGAGTATAAGAGATTGTCGACGATCGGGATCGTCAGCCATGAGAAAAAGGTAGAAGTCGAGTTTATGGGACCCTGACTGCGTTTTGCTCGAGCGAAGGAAGAAATCGATCGCGGTGATGGTCGAACAAAGGCGACAACGAGCCTGAGACAAGAGTTTATCTTGGTTCGAGCCTGTGAAGGTAATAGCTCTACTCAGTCACCTTGCGGTGGTGATTCTTGTTATATGGGTGTCTGAGCGGTGTTTACAACTTGAGGCGATAATGGTGATTCCTAGCTCGAATTTCTTTGTGTGTCTTGTGTTAAGTCCCCACTGGAGCTCATCGTCCTTGGTCTTTATACTCCTCTGCCCTTAGCAGTAGGGTGCGATCCTTGGGAAGGGCCTCGTGCACCTTGAGGGTTGGCGACAAGCTGCCCCGAACTTCTGCGCACTCTTAGTCATCCCCACTTTGCTCTCTGCAGAAGCGCGAGTCAAATGCTAGATCCGAAATCCTAGGGCGGACGGGGCTTGAGCGAGACCCGCTTGAGAGCTAGAGGTCGTCTGAGTCGAGCTTCGGGCACCGCGCTCGAGTCGGCGCCTAATCTTGCACCAGTCATGATCGAGGCCTTAGGAGCTTGAGGATCCGTTGACCGCCACGGCCGTGGGTCAAGGAGTTCCCGCCCTCGTCGGCCGGCCGAGGCTCTAGGTCGGAGGAACCCTCTGGGCGACCTCGAGCCTTATTCTTGGGACGGAAAAAACCCGTGAGTCTTGACTCCTTGGTGAGGTCGAGGCGGAGACCACAAGGCAAGTCCCTTGGCCTCGACACTGGCGACCTTCGGACTTCTCGATGTTGAGTGCGGATGTGAGCAGGTTGGTGGGCACTGGCGGCGTCTCGACTCCGTGGCCCAAGCCTTGTCGCGCCCGTCAAATCGCGTTTGTACGCCTTTTGGTAGTGGACCGAACTGCGGTTTATAAACCCGGCCTTCTGACGTTAAAAACTCTTGCTCTTGCGCCTTCGCCTTCAAGCCTTCTCGCCCAGAGCAGGTCCTCCTCTCCCCTCAGACCAAACCGGCCTCAACCGCCATGGCCAAGTTAGGAAGAGCACCTGTCGCGCTCGAGGATGAAGGAGCTCGAGTCACAGGGCTTCTAGACCCGTTTACATGGCGACTCACAAGACAACGAGATCGGCGCACCCCAAGGGCGGCGAGATAAATGCACTTAAAACACTATGCCCTCTTTGGCTTGCAGACCGGAGAGTGAGTTAAATCGCGAAGGTCCTCTCCAGTGCGACATCGAGCTCATCAACTTTGGTCGAACTCCGTTCTTCTCCTCGCCATCTTTTCCCATCTATCGAGGATTCCTAGGGATCCTCCCGACTCCCTCGCTCTTCTTCGATGCCGGTCTCTTAGCTCAGGGAAGGACCCGTGGTCGGATGCCTCTACTTGGTGGTCGGGCTCAAGTGGGCCTTCCTAAGTTCGACCACAGGATTCCCTCGGCCCATGGAGCAATGGTTCTACGAAAGGCGGTGGGAGACGTTGGTGTCTGAAGGACCCCATCGCCAACCGCAAGGAGACTCGGTCGGACGACCTCGAGGTCGACGAGGAGGCCATCGCCCTCATCTATCTCTGCGCATGCAGCAGACTCATGGTGACGATGCCATAACGATTTCTGCGGAACCGTGTCCCCTCTCGGCGGAGGAGCACTGTTCTTGAGATCAAGGGTCGATGGCGCTACCCGCGAGAACACGTCTAGTAAGTCTTCTTGTCCCAAGGTGCGGTTCGTGTACATCCTCAGGCCTTCTCTTGGCGACAGCTTGTCTTGCGGTCAAAAAAGAATCTGAGTCGCCGTCGGGATGGTCGAGATGTTTGGGAAGGTGGCGCCGAAATGCGTCATCGCCAACCCGTCCCGAAGAATGTACTCCGTCGAAAGAACGAGTAAGTCTCCGGACCAAGCGCTCGAGTCTTTTGCTGCGAGCCCTTCTGACTTAACGCTTGCTCGTAGGCCCACGAGGAGTTCTTTGGATCTGACGGGAGGATGCTCCGTTGCTGGCGAGGCAGGAAACAAAGGGAAAAGCGACCTCCGCCGGCGGATCAAGCAGACGGAGCGGCGCCACGTCGAGTGGGGGCCGTGCCGCAGTAAGGGCCCTTCTAGCCGAGCCCCGAGCTTGTGTTTTCATGCCTTGCCCGTCGTCGAGTCTTCCACTTACTTGGCAATGACCTTGCCTTTGCCGCCGCCAGTCTTGGGCACCGGCCCCGGTCGTGAGCGAACCCCGCGTGGCGAGCGATCTGAGCCGGCTCGGACCAGAGTCTCGGGCGCGAGGACGCATAGCTGGCGCCCCCCTCAACTGTCGGGCAACAAGACCTTGACGACCCACGACGAGGAGGCCAGTGACCCAGGTGAGCCCGGCACCTGATTCTGCCCGCCCATTATCTTCGGCTTAAGTATGCTTTTGATCGCGGACCTCGAGCACCGAGCTCGAAACTTGCCGTTTGTGATGCATTTGTTGTCGAAGCGAGTCAGAGTCAGGAGAGAAGCATGGTGGTCAGCGCGCGATAAATCGTGGGACCACGCACTTCTTCAGACCGACCCTTGGTCGATGAGTTCTACCAAGGGCTCGGCGACTCGTCCAGAGAAAGCGAGCCCATGATTAGCGCGGACTCGACATGGGCGAGGCCCGCGACCGAATCTTGTCGGCGAGCTTCCGAAGCCCGTGATGGAGATACTCGGGGCCTTGAGGCCCACGATTGAAGTGGCCTCAAGACCCCTTGACCCGATCGCCCGGGCGTTGAGCCGCGACCGTTAGTCACCGGGGTGATCAGACGCGGAGCTCATGAACCTCCCGCCATGTTGTCTGTAGGCCGAGGTCGCGGCACCCGAACCCTGGAGGTCGTGAATCTGGCGGATCATTGCCATCCTTGGCTTGGGAGATGGCGGGACCCGACCATGGAGATCGGGGCTAACCTTGTCGCTATGTCCTCCCGTCGGCCTTAACCTTGGAGGCGGCGGATAACCAAGCGCCCGGCGGGGACTCGAGTCCGGCCCAAGTCGCCATCGGTGGCCGTGGTCGATCCGGCTTGCGGCATGGCGGTTGACGAGGAGGAGATCCCTCGCGATCGTATTGGCGGCCGTGAGGACTTCGCTTGCCACGCTGGAGGCGTCTCGCGAGTAAGGGTCTTCTCGCCAACCGTAGCTCGTGGTTTGACCTCCTTGTCCCTCTCATTTTTGGGCCACCCTTTTACGTCGTGAAGGTGATCGACCATGCCTCTCGAGGGCTACAAGGCCTCAGGAGCATCTTTGTCGTCTTGAGGGTCTCTCGCCTTGATGGGCGGGAGGTTGGCGTGACAAGCTCATCGGACCATTGAGGTCGGCGAGGCTCGGCGAAGGCCCAAAGCTCGGCGATCTGGCCGGACGATGAGGCGCGAGGAGATAGCCTGCTGGAAGAGCTCGGCGAGACCAAGGCCTCCGACGCGACTTGTTTTAAGGCCGTGGGCGAGGCGCGCGCCGCTCGGCCGGCCTTTCGAGGTGGCGGGCCAAGATCAAAGCTGGAGAAGGCTTGGCGGGCGTCGACTCGAGCTCAAGGCCAAGATACTCGGCTCGAGGAGGAACTTGGGGCGTCAACAAGGCGCTTGAGCAAAGCGAGCCAAGGTCAGGACACAGAGGGCAGCTGCAGGCGAGCACACTCCACGGCGAGGCGTCTCCCGAGCTCGAGGCCAAAATCCTCGAGCTTGAGGGAGGCTCGATCGTGCCACCAAGGCGCTCGAGGTCGAGCAGCTAAAGTCGAGGCTGGAGAAGGCTCCGTGAAGTCGCCTCTCGGGCCGGGACTAAGGTCCCGGGCTCGAAGAAAGCTCAGCAGCGTCGGTAGAAGCGTGAAGAGTGCCACAGCCCGGCTTGAAGGCGAGCGGCGTCGGTAGTGGATGCTTCAACAAGCCCTCGGCTCGGGGTGAGATCGCAACCACGAAGGCAAAAGTGGCCCAGCTCGGCGGGAAAAAGCTTCCCGAGATGGCCGACTGTAAAGAAACATTAAAAAGCACGGAATGTACTAACGAAGTGGTTTGTTTTTGGTGTACAAAAAACCTGCGTCCTGTTGTAAATCCGTAGCTTGGGGATACTTGAAGTCTTTCTTGCTTTGCTTGTTAGCCGTTCCGTGCTTTCTAGGTCGTCTTGGCAAATGGGGTAGCCTTACCGGCCCAGATTGGGCGAGTCGGCGGCAGCGTGCCTTGGGCACAAGACTTAAATATGGACGAGAGGCCACGACACGCAAAGTGGAGGAACAATTCGCAAAGGTAGAAGGGCACAAGCGGACATCGTTAAATCTTGTTAGTGCTCGAGCGGCTCTCGCGACCATGCATATCGCTCGAGAGCTAAGCGGCGAGTTCTCGGCTCGAGCAGACACGAGGAAGAGCTAGATTGCGAAGAGGTTAAACTACGTTTAGCTCGTCCGTGGGGGTGAGCGTCAAACTGCGTCACTTAGACTAGAACAAATCGCTTGCGCCGCGAAGGTCGTGTTAGAAAAGAAAAAAAACAAGCGAGGCCGTCGAAAAAGAAATACTTGACATAAGTGGAGGCGGACATAAAAAGGGCAAAAATGAAAGACCGGCTTTTATTGAAATCACGAGGCATAGAGGTTACATAAAATTTCCGAAGGTGATCTATGTTCCACGAGCTAGAGAGCTCTCTGCCATCGGGCATCGCTGGCCGTGTAAGCCCGTCACGATCTGTTGAAACAACTCTATAGGGGCCCTCCCACATGGGGATAACTTATTGGTCTTGGGCGAGCTCTGAATCCGCCTCGGGGCTAGGTCCCAACAAGGATCCTCCTAGGTCGTCTGGCCGAGGCGCATGTCTGCGAAGAGCTTGCGGTGGTCGTTGATCGTAGCGATGCCGCGACATCTTACTTCTTCTGCGAGGGTGAGGTCGAGGCCGTTCGTGCTCGAAATCGACTTAGTCGACCAAGGCGACCTGGCGAGCCAGCGTGACCTCGGGAGGCGGGGCGGCGATGCAAAGCAGTTTGGAAAGGCGTGGACCACGTGGCTCGGCTTGTAGTGGTGCGAATAGACCATAGGGCGGTGGGAGATTCGTCCACCGAGCCTTGCCCGTGTCGGTCGAGCTCATCTGCGACTTCGTTTCTTGGCATACTGGACGATTTGCGTTGGCGCGTTCATTTACTCGCGTTGCTCTGGGGTGAGCCAAAAGCGAAGCGATTTTGATGCGAGTTCCCATAAAACTCTGGAACAACTTCATTTGGTAAAGCGAAATCTGGTTGTCGGTGATAATTTTGCATGGAACCCGTGCACTGGTGACCACGAACAAGCGGAAGAAATGAAGCGCGCGGGCGATTATAGTCATGACAAGTTGACCTCTATCCACTTGGTGAAGGTGTCCTTGACGACAAACGAAACTTCTTCCCGGTTGCTTGAGAAAAGGGCGAGGATGTCCGGCCCAGTCGAGAAGGCCATGCGGCGGGATGGTGCAGGAAGCGTGGCGGGTTGATCGACTTCGGGCGTGGAATTGGCGAGCTCGGCGAGTCGCGGCGATATCACGAGCATCTGAAGCAGGGCCAATAGTACCCCATGCGGAAGGCCTTCGACCATTATCTGTCTGAAGAAGTCGCCCACGAGGCTGAGTGAATGTCATGCGGCAGTACTTACCCTCCTCCGTGGAGATGCTGCGTGTCGGGATCTGCGGAAACATTGCGCTGTAAAGCTCTCCTCGACAAGCATGTCTGAGACTCACTGGCGGCAATCTGGCTCCTCTCTCGGTCGGGTGGCGGTCGCCCGAGCAAAGAAGTGTGGATGGCCTCGGCCGGGAGAGGTACCCTCGACCACGGCGACCATGGCCCTGGTCGGAAATTGTGGGACGAGGCGTCTCGAGGATGGCGTCGGGTGGGATGTCGTCGTCGGAGGAGCCGAGCTTGGAGAGGAAGTCTGCTTTTGGAGTTGTCACTTTGAGGATGTGCTTGAGCTCAAGTTCGGAACCATTTCTCCATCTTGCGCACCTCGGCGAGAGTGCCGCCATCGAGTCTCGAAACCTTTGGTAGTCCTTGTTGAGCGGTTGATGCAGTGGGAGTCGCCCTTCCACGACCGGTGGCGCACACCCAAAGCCTTGCAAGCTCGTAAAGCGGCCGGGAGGGCTTCGTATTCCGCCACATTATTGGTCGCCAGGAAGCCAAAAGCAATTCGTACCTCAATTTATGCTTGTGAGAGGATAAGGATCGGCCAGGAGTGCTTGAAGGACCTCGGCCCGTCGAAGAACATGACCGGGGCTTTTCCTCTTGACACAGAAGCTCGGGGCGAGGCTGCGACGTCTGCTCGACCACGAAGTCGGCGAGCACTTGCGACTTTATGGTCGTCGTGCCGCGACACAGGGCGTCGAAACGCCGCGGTTCCATGGCCCTTGGCGGTCGTCGCCACCCTCCGGGTTCCTCGGGATGTCCCGGCGGGAAGGCTGCTCGGGGCGACCACGAGTGCGCTGGAAATAGTCTTGCGAGCTTGCGAAGCCATGAGGAGAGCATATCTCTTGACTTACGTACTGCGGGTAGCGCTCGCCGGGCCGTGCAAGACCTGTTGACATAATAAATGGGAGTCTTCTTTGAGACCCCGTTCGCCACTAGGGCGGCACTAACGACGAGGGTGGCGCGAGATATAGCGATAACTTCTCACCGGGTTGCGGCGTTATAAGGAGAGTGGGGGCGGCAGTGCATTGGATCGTCGAAGGATCGTTGGGCCTCTGGAGTCGCTCGAAGCCCGATGCTTGCGCAAGGTTTGGAAGAATGGGAGCCGCGCTTCATGAGAATCTCGAGATGAACTCTTGAGGCGGCCATCGCGGCGGTGAGGCTTGCACTGCTTGATCGAGGTCGGGGTGCCATCTTCTCGATCGCCTCGATCTTCTCCGGGTTTGGACCAACCCCGAGCCCCGATCATGTGGCAGAGCACCTTACGGACCTTGCCGGCAGAACCGCACTTCTCGGGGTTGAGCTTGATCTTGTGCTGTTCGGGTTGGCAAAGGTCTCCTCGAGGTCATGACGTGGTACGCCCTCGGCGGGCTTTTGGCGATGATGTAAATCCACGTAGACCTCAAGGTTCCACCCGATTTGCGGCTCGAAAGTCTTGGTCATCGATCGTTGAAAGGTGGCCCTGCATTGCGCTTGAGACCAAATGACATGGTCGTATAGCAATAGGTGCCAAGCGGCGTGATGAAGGAAGTCTTGCTCTCGTCCTCATTGCGCTTGCTTGATCGGTGGTATCGATAAGCATCCAAGAAGCTCGACATCTTGGCATTGCAGTGAGTCGGCGATCCGGTCGATCTTGTGAGCGGGAAGTTGTCCTTGAACAAGCGAGTTCAACCCGTATGGTCGGCGCACATTCTCCACTTTCCTCCCTTCTTACGACGATGGTGGGTTGGCGACCACTCGGAGTAGTTAATCTCACGAATGAAGCCGGCCTTCAAGAGCTTGTCAAGGTTCTCCTTGATGGCTGCGACCTTCTCCGGGAGAAGCGGCGGCTTTCAGCGTCTGGTCGAGTCGGTTCCACTGCAACTTGTGCTCGATCACCTCCCTCGGGGCGCGAGCATGTCGCGGGCTCCCAAGCAAATATCGCTTGTTGGCGCGAGAGAAATGTGAGCTCGAGTTCCTATTTGGAACTCAACTTCGGCGAGAGCGTGGGCCCTGGTCGGGTCACTCTCATTGGCGACCTTCGTTCTTGTTGAAATTTGGATTACATATCGGCGGGCGTTCTTCGTCGTCGCCTCCGGACCATGGCTGAGGCGACATGCAGCGAGAGCCAAGGCCTTGGTCTCATGACCATGTCCGCTTAGTAAGTCGCCTCGCCGCAGTGATGACACCGTTGGGACGAGCGACTTCATGCAAATGGCCATAATGGTTGGTGCCATGAACTTGACCAAGGTGGCCGCCGCGGGGATGGCGTTATGCGGGAGGTCACCCTCGACCACCTCGAAGGTGATCAACTCGGTCACGAAAGTTGTCGAGCCGTCGAAGGTGGCGGGTAAGGCGACTGCCCCAAGGGTGGTCGAGCTCGGGGACTATCGAAGAATGGTATGGTGATGCTCTTGACCTTCGTAGGGAATCTGCATTCGATCGGCGCTCACTGCGACAAGTTAAGAAGGCTGCCGTATCGACCACGACCTTGTTGGCCAGTGGTGTTGCTAATGGTCGGAGTCACGACCAAAGCGGTCTTCGAGTCTCGGGCCATACAGGAGGCGTCCTCTGGAGAGAAGGTGATGGTGGCCTGACCCACTTGTGAGTCGCTCGGCGGGCTTCGGCGACACAGTAGATGGTCGCGCGGTGGCCTTGACCTCGCGCGCTGATCAGGTAGGTAGATGAGCCACCGAAGATGGCGTCGATCCGCGCTTCGCCTTCTTTGGAACTCAAATCGAGGTCGTCGTGCTCATGGCAAACATTCACTCGGTCGGTCGGTCGTCGTCGCCGAGAACACGGGCATCTCACCCGCCCATCATAAGCGTCCGGCAATACGCCAAGCCTGCGGTCCGCGGTCGTGGCGGCATACTGTGGAATAAGCGAGAACTTTGATTCGTCATACCCATGCGCGTCCCGGTCCCTGCGGTAGAAACATCGTCCGTCGGTTGCACGTTAGCCCTCCTCTGGAAATTTGGTTCTTCGCTGGTGTGGTGGGGTCGACCTTGGCGGCGCTTAGAGTCCTCCCGAGCTTGGCCTCGGACCTCGAGAACCTCATGGCCAGCCATCGCCGAGAGCGATCACCGCGGTAGCCCTCGCCACCTCTGCGATTGCGCTTCGCTTCTTGGTGGTGGCGCCTTGGTCAGTGCCCACAGGTTGGATGGGCGGCCTCTGTTTGGTTCGAGACCAAGCTTACCTTGAGTCGTAGTCGCGTTTCGGTGGACGGCATCATCCGCGTCCGCGTCTGCGCTCCGCCATGCGGAAAAAGTTTGTTAATGGCGAGCCTCGAGGTGATCTCGGTCTTGGTGAGGCGCCGATCCACGGACCCGAACTTGAAGGCCTTGATGGCGGCCTCGTCGAAATGCTCGAGATCGAGTTCCTTGTGCGGATGAATCGCCGCACAAAATCATGCGATGCTTCGCTCTTCCCTTGGATGACCACGATCGAGTCTTTCTCCTGCCCGCGCTCGTAACAACTCGGAAGTTAGAGCGAAGGCGTCTGAATCTGGCGCCATGACTGAAGGAGCGAACCGATTAAAAGCGAGTCCTAGCGGCCCGTCGAAACGATCGGGAGGTAGTTGCCATTACTGAGCTCGTCCTCCGTAGCCGGGATAGCGGTCGAATAGATGGGCGAGAACTCGTCGGGGTTCTTAGTCCGTCGAAGCGCTCGATCGGCGCGGGCTTGAACCGCCGAAGCATCTGACGCGAGCGAAGGCCGTCGAGTCGCCATCTGTGGCAGAGGGCGGACAGCACGCCGGTCATGGTCATCGCCGACAAGATCCCAGCGCCGCCAGACTTCGAGTCGAGGCTCCCCGTGGCCCGACCTCCGGCAGGAGCGACCATGGTGCCGAGCACGGAATCACTGGTTAATGCAGGCGGTCCTAGACCTGCGGCGCTGGGCGGAACGTCCGGGAGAGGTCCGCGAATCTCTTGCCGATCGACTTCGGGCGGCTCGGCTCGGGCTGGTCTGGTTGGCGCGGTGCGTGGAGGCCAGCCAGCGTCTGCGTCGAGCCTCGTCCGAGCACTGTTGCTCGGGGCTAACTCTGCGAGGAGGTGTCAAGCGGCGTGGCGGCGTGGCGTGTTATCGTTACTTCTCGGGAGTGGGTCCCCAGTGTTGACTTGGTCTTGCGGAGAGTTCGACCTCGGTGTGACCGTCGAGCTCTTCGGCCAGGGCTCGGCCAAAAATCTCCGACCTCGCCCTATTGGGGTCGGCCATGACCCGGGCGATAGCGCGGAGGCGCTCCCGTGGAGAACTGGCGGCTCAAAAGCGTCTTGGCCTTCTCTGGGCCTCCGCCGGAGAGCGGTTATAAGCAGTTGATAGCAACTTTGCACCATCCGTGAAGCGTCTTGAAGTCTGCGGATCTCGGTCATCGCATCTCCTCGGCGCCTTAACCGTCCGCCATCGAGCGTCTTTGCTCGGCGGCGGCGGCGTGAAAGGAGGACAGTCGGTCCGTGCGAGGAAAATCCATCGATGAAGGCGCCATGCTCCGGGATCTGGTGTCGTTCTGCGAAAACAAAACAATCGGGCCCCACGGTGGCGCCGGTGTCGGCAATCGGGATCGTCAACAGCGAAAAAAGAGGTAAGTCGAGTTTATGGGACGACTGCGTTTTGCTTTCGAGCGAAGGAAGAAATCGATCGCGGTGATGGTCGAACAAAGCGACAACGAGCCGCAGACAAGAGTTTATCTTGGTTCGAGCCTGTGAAGGTAATAGCTCTACTCGATCGCCTTGCGGTGGTGATTCTTGTTATATGGGTGTCTGAGGCGGTGTTTATAACTTGAGGCGATAATGGTGATTCCTAGCTCGAATTGCTTTGTGTGTCTTGTGTTAAATCCCCCTGGAGCTCATCGTCCTTGGTCTTCTCTCCCTCTGCTACTTAGCAGTAGGGTGCGATCCTTGGGAAGAACCTCCGTGCACCTTGAGGGTGGCGACAAGCCCCGAACTTGCCGCGCCTCTTAGTCATCCCCGACCAGCTCTCTGAAGCTGCCGATCAAATGCTAGATCCAAAATCCTAGGGCCGGACGGGGGCTTGAGCGAGACCCACTTGAGCTAGAGGTCATCTTGGTCGAGCTCGGCACACCGCGCTCAGGTCAGCGCCAGTCTTGCCCAGTCGTGATCGGGGCCTTAGAGCTTGGGGATCCGTTGACGCCTTGCGGCCGGTCAAGGAGTTCCAGCCCTCGTCGAAGGAAGAAAATCTGATGGCGGATGCTTTGTCCAGAATTGATCATCAGGTTATTCCAGCTAATTCTTGTGCAGCTATTACATATGTAGTTCGGAATGGATACATGACGTCAAGGCTAGCTATGAGCAAGATGCTAAAGCTGCTGAAATTCTGAAGAGCTTGCAAAATCCTGATGATCTGAACAATGCTTTCAAGCTGGAATTGGGTATCGTCAAATATAAAGGTAGAATGTACATGGGCAAAAAGAATAATCTCATAACCACCTTACTGGATGCTTTCCACAAATCATCTTTCGGTGGGCATTCAGGAGTTCGGGCCACATATCATCGAATGAAGAAACTATTTTACTGGCCAAAGTTAAGGAGAAGTGTTGAATACTATGTAAAAGAGTGTCTTGTATGTCAGCTAACTAAGGTTGAGCACGTTCAGATCCCAGGGCTTTTGAATCCATTGGAGGTTCCAGAGATGGCCTGGACACATATTTCGATGGATTTTATTGAGGGATTGCCTAACTCAAAAGGGAAAGAAGTCATACTGGTGGTGGTGGACAGACTGACAAAATATGCACACTTCTTGGCTCTATCACATCCTTACACGGTACAGCAGGTTGTCCAAGTCTTCATGGACAACATCTTCAAGTTACATGGTATGCCTCTTGCAATTGTGTCTAATCGAGACCGTGTATTCACAAGCAAATTGTTCCAAGAAGTATTCAAATCCCTCAAAGTTGCTCTCCGGTTTAGCTCAGCACATCACCCACAGACAGACGGGCAAACTGAGCGTGTTAACCAATGTTTGGAATCATACCTACGAGCCATGGTGTTTCAGGAACCAAAAAAATGGTTGAACTGGCTGTCAATGGCTGAATGGTGGTATAATACCACATATCATACTTCGCTCAAGATTACTCCATTCCAAGCTCTGTATGGCTATCATCCTCCCTAATTAGCTGAATTATCCATTCCTTGTCAAGTATCTGAGGAAGCTAGAATCACTATTGAAGAGAAAGTGGCCATGCTGAAACAGCTCAAAGATAATCTTCTGAAGGCTCAAAATCGAATTAAAAAATTTGCAGATATGAATAGGTGACATGGTGTATCTGAAGCTGCAACCATATCGGCAAAATGCTTTTGGGCTGAGGGGTTCATTGAAATTGTGATATAAGTTCTATGGACCATTTCGGGTGTTAGCGAAAATTGGAGCTGTAGCTTATAAACTGCAATTACCACCAGAAGCAAGCGTTCACCCTATTTTCCATGTGAGTCAGCTGAAAAAACATATTGGACCTAATGCTATCCCACTTCCTGGACTGCCTTTAGTCGACTCTGAAGGTAGAATCAAATTTGAACCAGTTGCTGTGTTAGACCGAAGGATGGTTCCAAGGAATGGAGTAGCGGTGACTCAATAAGCTTATTCAATGGCTCAACCTACCCGAAAAGGATGCTACATGGGAAGATGCAAGGTTCATCAGAAGTACATTTCCAGCGTTCAATGCTTGAGGACAAGCTTTTGGTCATGGTGGGGAATTGTCAAGGAAGCTGCTGGGAGGAAGAAGCACAGTAGAATACGGCGTCTGCGAGAACTTGTGAACGACTTCGAGTAAGTAGGGATCAACGGTCAGGAAAGGTTGCGAAGGGAGTAAGCTGCATCGGACGGCTAATGAAGCTGAATAGTAATTACTGAAAATTAACCATATGTAACTATTGTCGTTTTGCTCCCTTTTACTGGTGTGGGTGAATTCAGGCGAATCTTTTCTGTTATGGGTAAACTCTGTAATCGGAGGGAAGTATAAAAGACTGGAGGAAATGAGGAAAGAGCAGAATTCCGCATATATTAAGTCTTGTTAGTTTTAGCCGTAGCGTGTCTCTATTGCTCTTCTCATATCGATTTGGTTCTTTGGATATCTGTTAGTGCTTTTGATTATCTCTTTCCTAGTTTTGAGTTATGATTCATCCAGGGTCCTGACACAAGGCTGCCACGATCTCCCCACCAAGGCCTCCCTCGCCTCGCCTTTGCACTCCCCACACTCTCTCTTGTGCAGTTGCGTAGCTACCAAGATCTCCCCACCGCAGCCCTCGCCCTCGCCCTCACGCAGCCGCCAAGGCCTCCCTCGTCTAGGACTCCGGTCGCTAGCCTCCAGGACTCCGGTCGCCAGGACTCCGGCCGCCTCCAGGACTCCACCCGCTCGCCTCCCTCGCCTGCGATGTGTGCAAGGAGGCGCCATCCAAGTACAAGTGCCCCTCTTGCTGCACGCCCTAGTGAGTCGAGCCAGCAGCATTGACGCATGACTTTGCATGCTTGTATGTGAGGAACTCCTTTTGCTATATCGATTTGATTTCTTGATGTTCGGTCATGCCCCTAGCTAAATTAGAAAACGAAAACTATTGGTACGGTTTTGCTGCAGTTTCTTTGTTGAGGATCGTGGATTAGCTTATTGCTTGAAAAGAAAGGAATACAGATTAGCTAGGGTTCATGGAACATATTGATGAGGAATAGACTTTTATAATGTTATTTCAGTGAGGTAAACTGCAATGGCATGTAGGACCTGGGATTTCTTGATAGCTGCTGAGTTTGAGTTGGTTGGTTGCTGCTAATGCAGAAGCAAAGGTGCAAAATGTGATACGCTAATATCATAGGAGAAGAAACAAGCCTTTCTCTTGATATCTGGTGTCAGTTGTAGTGTCAAGCTCTTTGGGGTTATTAGTATCAGTAGAGGTTAGCTAATGCTATCCTGTATTTCAGAAGCAGAAGTCAATTAGTCGCCATGTTATTGTATAATACTTTATTCCTTTTGTTGCGACATTGTTAATTCAGGACATTATATTTGGTATTACCAAATATAATGTCACAAAGCTGATAGTAACTAGTAAGCTGGATGGGCGTATGGCCAAAAATAGGCCACCATGGAAGTAGCTAATTCAGTAATTCTTATGCATTGTGGGTAGCTTTCTGTTCCTTTCCCTTTTTCAAGAAACAAGAATTACTAAAGCTACCAAACTTCAGGTTTTTAGCATTTTAATTTAGTTCCTTGTCATGGTAGAGTGCCTGATGTGTTACCTTCCATTGTTTCATGAACTTGTTTGAGTCAATGGTAGCAGCCTGCCTATTTATTCGGAGACTTTGATTTGGCTGTTTCCTCTGGAATCTGGAGTTGTTCAACTATTTATATTTGCAAATGAATATGGATGCTAATTACATCAGAGGAAGGATGTAGCTTATGGTATTAGTTTCAGCACTTTCGTTTGGTTGAAGATAAATCTACTTTTCTTTTTCTTTTTGCTAGCCACTGTTTCTTAAAACTGTAGGCTTTGTTGTTGGCCTTTGTATTTGTTTTCATTTTGAGTTCCTTTTTACTATTTTTTTTTGGGTTAATTGGATATATGCCACTGTAGGAACCGCTTATTCGAGATTTGCCATCGTTCCTTTGCTTTTTCAAACAATGCCATTATGAAACCGTGCTTATTCAAAATATGCCACCGCTTGCGACACGTGTCCCGTCCGATCAAAGCCGAAGCACAACTCAGCCCATTCGGACGATTTTGCCCTAAGTATACGAATTTCTATATTTAATTTAAGGCTAAAATGGTATTAATATTTTATGAAAATTTTTATCAAGATTTGAAATAGTATTATTAATCTTATATAAAGTTTTGAAAATTTTATCTTTTATATTTAAATTTTGAAAATTACGACATTGCTATTTTCCTATTTTGAACTTTATTTGTTTTCTATTTTTGAATTTCCAAAAGTTTCAAATGTAAGTTTTAATTTTTATATTTTTACGAGAGGTAGATGAGGATCTCGGGTCACCAAGGTAAAAATCTTAGCTTGAGATCTTCTTTGGAGATTTTTACAAAATTGACAAGACTTTGATGCGGAGGGCAAAATCGTCAAATTGCGCTCGGTTTGACCGGACGGGACGCGTGTCATGAGCGATGGCATATTTCGAATAAGCACAATTTCATAATGGCATCGTTCGAAAAAGCAAAGGAACGATGGCAAATCTCGAATAAGCGGTTCCTACAGTGCCATATATCCAATTAACCCATTTTTTTTGTGTCAATCGATTTTTTTTTGTATGATGAGAGAATGAATGCGGCCGATATCGATTAGGCATAGTCATAGGAATAGCTCACTAATGGTTGGTGGCTGCTGCTAGACAAGTTTTTTGTGATTTTTTGATGTAATAAACTAGTTATGTACTTAGGCTTGGGCATTCGGTTAATTCAGTTTTTTCGGTTTCTAAAAATTTCGGTTTTTGAAATCTGAAACCGAGGCGAAAGCGAATAAACGCAGAAAACGAACCGATTAATCGAACTAATTGGTTCGGTTAGTCGATTTTCGATTTAGAATTCGAACGACATCACACACGAAATACATTCTGGCGTCCGGGCATCCATTGTTAATGTTGATCATGAAATGGCGAGGATCCGTAGGAGAACTAACTTCCATTTATTCTAGGTACTTCTCACACAAATTTAATCCATACCATTCGGAATACTCTAAAGATCATGTGCTTGTCTACATGTTTTCTCGACCCTTTACCCTCACATGTGCCTACAAACTTCACCCTCGCGCAACAAATTATTGAAAGGAAAATTTAACCAAGCAGCTATCTGCTATCCACATCATACATCAGAATATTGTTGGAATTGAAGGCCATGCGATCTGCATTTTCATCTTTTATATGTGGCTCCAATAAGATATGATTCACATTTTATGAATATTCTCATACAACTAATGATTGATGGTTGGAGGATCTTAAATTGCATGATGTTCCATATGCTCAAGAAAATGTATTGGTCTCTATGCTAAACAAGTGCTTAGCAAGATATAAAATGATGATAGTCTATTAGTATTAGTCTGAACTCTGAAGGATAAGAACACTAGAAACGATCCATTTCGATAATCAATAGCGAATAATCAAGCTTCTCTACACATATTAGTCCTCAATAGCCTAATCCTCGATTGCCAATGCGAGCGAGGAGGAGATGGGGAAAGAGTTACACCGACTGGCGCTGGCGATGGCAAGCCGCTCTTCTATGATTGTGAGGCGTACCGGAGATGGGGGGACCTTGTTCTTCAAGAAGATCTAGTGGATGGCTTGGGGCTGCTGGCAGGGAGGTGCTGGCGCCTCTGACCAAATGCCACTAGTTACGCAAGGTGCTCTGACATATCGTCGCTGGTTTTGAGGTTCTGCTGCGATCGGCGCCGCTAGTGCTGCATGTTGGCGCCCTTTGTTTCTGGAGGAGAGGAACCACCGAGGACCGAGCTAGGACTTCGGGAGCTTGGGAGGGCTTGCGCCGTCACCACAACCCCCCGAATCGCGAGGCGGCGAGGGGAACTAGGGTTGATGGGGAACAAATGGTGAATGAGGAGCAGTAGGCGGAGAAGGTTGATGGGGAAAGGAAGGAACGACTGAATGGGTTGATACCGAAATCGAACCACTTGCTGGGTCGTGGGCTCGTGGCCCGTGGATCGGTTTGTTCTGTAAATACTGTTTTTCGGTTTTTGAAAATACAAAACCGAACCGTAAACCGAAAACCGAATAGTACTAAAATAAAAAGCAGGCGAAAACCAAAAAACCGAAATAATCGGTTTATTCGGTTTGGTTTTTGATTTAAAAGTGCCACCCCTATATGTACTTGACTATGGGCTATGGCTAGTTGAATTTTGGACCATGTAACGGTTTAAGGTATGAGGTTGTGACTTGCTATAATATTGCTTGCTAGTTACTACTGACTTAACTAGCCTCGGTCATATGCTTGCTTAACTAGTCTATGTTATCGAATGATGTAACTATGCTTATAAATCTACTAATGTGTTGCATTTTGGACATATAATACAGTAGATTGATTCTAATGTGTGATATATGGTTTACCGGGATAGTTTGCATTCATATTCGAATCTAGCACTGTCCGTATTCGACTTCGATTCTGAGAAAAAAATTGGAATATAATATGGGATAAATAGAATCCATTCGTATCCGCTTTGATTGCACCCCTGCTGACAAGGGCATGAAGATTACCGTCATCTAGAGAGGGCCCAATGGGCGGCACGGCCTGGCTCGACTGTTAAGCAGTGTACACAATTCGTTCGGCAGAAGCTACTAAGCGAGTCGTCTTAGTGTTGGCCCATGTGCCAAGGAGGCGACCCAAGCACGGCTTGGGAGGCTAATAGGTCGTGTCATGCCAACACAGTCAGATGAAATTTGAAGCGGCCGAATCGACGTTAACATAAAAAAATTAAAAAAATAAGAAAAAAGCTAGAAAAAAAGAAAAAGTATGAAAAAATACAGAAAAATATGAAAAAAAATCAGAAAAAGGGAAAAAATTAGAATAATTAGGAAAACTCAAAAGATGCAGAAAAACTTTAAAAAAAATATGTGAATTAAGAAAAAGCTAAAATATGAGGTAAATTATAAAATGTGACAAATAATTGGAATTAAATAATAAGCTTTATGGATGTTTGGCTACCTCGTTAAAAACTTTGCCAAATAAAAACTCAACACGAGAAAACCTTGGCAAAGAAAAAAGAGTGCAGCCTATAGCGTAGTGATATAGGAAAAAGTGAAGATTACAATTATTCTTTCTCATTATCTAGATAAAGATTTTCGAACGTCTCTACCAACTCAACATTTTCTACAGTATGTTGAGCTTGTTAATCAGTTTGTTCCCAATCTTTCACAGTAAGAAGTATTTTCACCATCTCACTTGTCAGATTTGTTCTTGTCTCTTCGATTATTCTTCCGAATAGATTGAAAGCAGATGTCGGTGCTTCAAATACCGGCAAGTAAATCTGTAGTCAAGGGGTCGAGCGTTCCCTCTCCTTGAATGGTTAGACTCGGGGAGCCCAAGATGTATCTTGGTTGGGCGAATGTCCCTACTTCGATTCGTGGTGGTTATGTATTATTACGGGTGTAGTGGTACGCAGCGTTACAAGCGAGGGCAAGGGGCGGCCTGTGCGCCTCGTCCGGCGAGAAAGTAAACGGTTTGCTCGTAGAAAAGCTCGTCAAAAGCCCTCCCTTCCTTGAGGGTCTTGCCCTTTTATATAAACGGAGGCGAGTTACACGAACTTGGAAAAGAAAGGATGGGGTGTCCTCGTCCGGGAGTTACGGTCTTGGTCTTAGCGACGATTTGGCGCCGCCGCTCCATGCTTGGAGTCGGAGAGGCATATCGGGTGGCGTGGTTTTTCTTTGTCTTGGGAGTTGGCGCACCTACCTTCTGCTTGCAGTCTTGGCGTCATCACGCTGGCTCTAGCGTTGCCTCGGGAGGCGCGTCCTCCATTGTCGTGTGATCGACGATGAGGCGGCGCTTGACTTCTGACCTCCTCGCCACCTTGGGAAGAACCACACCTTGCCCACCTGTCCACCCCGAGTCATGTTAGTGGGGTAGGTGGCGACTCGAGGTTGATTGGTGATGGTGGCGAGATTACCTTAGCTTGGTTTGAGACTTGCGAGGCGTCCACCCATGGTGGGGATCGACCTGGGGATCCCCACCCATGATTGGTCGGACCTCCTGGTCGGCAGTGGGGGTCGTGGGCGCCCGACCCATAGCGGTCGGACCGCCTCGATCGGGATTTAGAGTCCTTTGTGGCCCAAGGCCTTCACCATTTGGACTCAGGCGGTCCATTCGACGTCATGGGCCGCTGGGGGTACCCATGGTATGAGTATTCGTCAACAGACTTCGAAGAAATCGTGAAAGGCGAGGCAGATTAACACATCCTGTGCTAATATGAAAGCACCGAATATGTTATCTTGTGCTTGTGCCACCACTGCAAAATGTTGAAGTCCTGCTCTTGCTGCTTTTGGTAGTTGACAGCGTCACTATTGAGATATACAACTAGCTCCCCACCACTTGATGTGTCTGCATTTGTCGTTGTTGTAGTCGAACTCCTTGAGAAAGAGCCACCTGCACCCTATATCTTTCCCCACGCAGTTTTCTTCTTATCTATTGTGGAGTCTGGGGTGGAGATTCTTTGCCAAGCGAACTCTAGCAAACTTCTGATCATACTTATCATAAATATGAGATAAGTTAGCACTGACATTTGAAAAAATAACTAGAATAATCAATACCTACCGCATCACTTAGAAGTGAGAGAACATTAAAGAATCATCGAACTTTAACTCTAGGATTTAAAATAAATGTAAATGCATATAACATAGGAATTTCTTGCCAATATTTCAAAATTTTACTTTTTATAGCATAAACAACTTCGCGCAAGATATTACCATTTTCGTGGCTCTTTAGGTTGGTAGCAATTTCTAAAATATGATGCACAATTAAAGGAGAGGTTGCGTAATAAACTTCAGATAAAGCAACAATGGATTAAAAAAAAGTTCTAAAAATGACAGTAAATATTTAGCAACATATCAATGTTGCTCTGTAAGTAGCGGTTGATCATCCTATCTACGATAGTGCGTGCTAATAAAAATAGAAAATGTGCTCTCATATGGTATGAAAGTCTTAAGCATCAAGTAAGTAGAGTTCCATCTAACAAGCATATCCAAACCAAACTTACACGGACGTACATTCATTGCAATACAATAAGTCTTATATGCTGCTACTCGTTGATTAGAATTATAGTCATGTATCCGTGCGTTGCAACGAAAATCAAAAATTTATTTGCAAAAAGCACTAACCTTGTCTGAATAATACTGTTCAATCTGAATATACAATGGTTGAAACTTAATTTGCGATAAAAAATTTATTTGCAAAGAGCCCTAACAGTGGCAAAGGTGGGTTATTAAAGAGCATTGGCAAAGATAGATAATTAAAGAGCAATAGCAAAGATAGGTAATTTTGATGAAGTGACGCGGGAAGAAACTCTTGCTTTATATAGTAAAGATTTAAGAAAGATATTACAGTGCAAAAATGTTCAAGATATTAATTTAACCTCTTCAAACCAGATTTAAGGCCAAAATCTTCCGCAACTTTTATAATACAATCAGTAATATTTTTGTTAGTGTGTGCTACATCGATTAATTTCAATCCTATAATTATCTTTTCTAGTTACCATTCATTATTTACATAATGAGCAACTACAATAAGGTAGTCCTCTTTAGCTCTACCACTCCATATATCAGATGTTAAAGACACAGAAAAGTACATGTACTAACTTGCTCTTTTAACTTATTATAACAATTATTATAACATTTAATCAAATCTCCGGTTGTTGTCTGTGTAGAAACTGTAGAAAACTTAGGATTATTAGCGGTCCTAATGTAGTTTTCAAATGCAGCTGACTCATCAAAGTTTAAAGGAAGATCCTAAGAAGCGATTAAACGATAAACAGATTCACAGCTATCTGAGGAAGATCTTGTGAAATTCCAAATGAGATTCACTAAATTTTTTAAGCCTCCAACAACTATTTTTCAAACTAAATGGACTAAACGGACCATGTCGCTGGTAAATAGGTCGTGCCTCTGACGGACCGTGCTGTGTCGTGTTGTGCCCAGGCCGTGTCGTGCCTTCCTGTCATGCCGAGGTGTTGACCCAAGCACGACACGGGTTCACGGGCCATGCCGTGCCTAGTCTGGGCCAACAGTATGTGTCTTGGATCGGCCCGCTTGGCCTGGCTTGTTTGGCCATCTCTACCGTCATCTCAGGTGACATTTGCTGACAAGGGTGTGAAGGTTACCGCGAAGAACTTGGAGTTAGAAGAGAGTGCTACGCTATGAAAATGTAAGGCACTACGACTTGTTGGCTAGCATATAGCTCCAAGGCATATAGATGCTGTTTGGTTAGACGTTTTTTAGTCCGTAATAGTTCCCGGCACTATTGGATCTCGTTGGATTGCATTTGGTTGGGTGAGTCGATGTCGATCGCGGCGTAATCGAGATACCGGCCCTCACGATCCGCATTCTCACGGGGAGCAGCGTTATCCGTTCTCCTCTCCCTTTCTCGCGACTTCATGCCCGCGATCCTCGCGTGATCCTGCGACCGCATCTCGCGGCGCCTCCGATGGCCGCTTCTCGCCGGTGAGGATCTCCGCCCCCATCATCCTCCTCTCCCTCTCTCTCTCTCTCCTCTCCCTCTCCCCTATCTGCTTTCTCCAAACCCTAACCTTTGCAATCCACAAAGACAGGACTTGGGTATCTTGCTTCAGAGCATCCCACGCGAGGACCTCCTCTCCTGTCGCATCCGTCGGTGAGGACCTCCCACCCCTATGATTTTGTTTTCCTGCGGTGGAATTCTTTGTTTCAATAGTTATGAAGTATTATTACTGAACGGATTGAATGAACACACTTTCGTGGCAGAAGCCCGAGGCAGGGCCGAGCAACGAACACCACTAGCCGACCCCGTGGTCAGCGTGGTGTGGAATTAGTAGATTGGTCACATTCTCAGACCCACCTTTGGGACTTGGGAATTGTGGCACAAAGCAAAGATGCCTTTTCTCTCTTTATTCTCTTCTTAAATAATCAAAGACCTCCCTGCATGCTTGACTGGCAGGGTTTAACTCTAACAAACAATTGTAGAATCTTACCTAATCGGAAAGTAGTAAAAGGAAAGAGTATATCTGCTATAACAAAAGGAAGAAACTTATCCTGCTTGCTATATTCGGTACCGCCCCCATCCATAACTGATGTCGCCTCCCTAATCTGCATGTGCTTTGGCACGGCTATTCCCTTGCTTGCCTCTTTTCTGGACTTTCTGTAAAAGACCCGATCAAAGGGTATAACATTACTGCCCTCCTGGAAATGAAGCTTGTCCTCAAGCGTATAGTCTGGATAGGAATGCCGCAATGTCAAAGCATCCATCCAAGTGGCTTCAGACTCCGGCTCACCCGTCCAGTGAACCAACACCTGACGCTGGCCATTCACAAAGCGTTGAGCCAAAAGACGATGAGGAGTCGGTTGAGCTTGTTCGGCCGAGAGCGAGTCTCGGCGGTAGAGTGTCGTGATGGAGGAACCCCCTTGTACTCTTTCAATAAGGAGACATGAAAAACATTGTGGATCTGGCGCCATTGGTAACTCAAGCCATGAGGGCAACAGGCCGATCCGTCTTTGAACGCGAGAAGGGCCATAGAACTGGGAAGAAAGTTTATGCACATAAGCTGCCCGTAAGGAGAGCTGTCGATACTTCTGAAGCCGGAGCCACACCCAAGCGCCAACAGAGAACTCCACCTCGCGATGACCGGAATCATATTGTTGCTTCATTCGATTCTGAGCGTGGAGAAGGTTTTCGCGAGCCTGGTGGAGCAGAGCATTGCGATCAATCAATTGCCGATCAACAGAATCAATGACCGTGGCGCCTTGGTGGTACGGCAGTAGGGGTAGTGGTGGTCGCCCGTAAACCAACTCAAAAGGTGTCATCCGGACTGCGGAATGAAAGGAGGAATTATAACAGAATTCCACCCAAGGAAGCCAGTGTGTCCATGAGGTGGGATTGTCAGCCGCCAAACACCTCAAGTACATTTCAATTGTGCGGTTGACGACCTCCGTTTGGCCATCCATCTGGGGATGGTAGGCTGTGGATGGAAGCAAGGTGGTGCCACAACGCTTAAAGAGATCCTGCCAAAAGGCACTAAGGAAGACTGGTTCCCGATCAGAAACGATAGACTCCGGAATGCCATGTAACCTGACCACTTGATCAAAGAAAATTTTGGCCACTATTGGTGCTGCGGCTGGTTGCTTGAAGGCCATGAAATGGGCATATTTAGATAATCTATCCACCACCACCAACAGAGATGTCTTGCCTTGAGATTTGGGAAGAGCGGTGATGAAGTCCATCGAAATATCGGCCCAAATGTGCTACGGAATGGGAAGAGGCTGCAGAAGACCCGCTGGAGAGAGGTTGCTGGTTTTATTCTGTTGGCATACCCTGCAGCGAGCAACAAAAAGCTCGATGGTGGACCTTTGTTTCTCCCAGTCATAGAATTGCCTAATGCGCTGCCAAGTCTTCTGGACGCCTTCATGTGTAAGGTCATGAATAGATGCAATGATCGGTTCAATTAGAGAAGATGTGGACAGCACGAATAATCGTCCCTCACGATAAAGAAGCCCATCGTGGGAGGACCATTCTGCTTTGGTGGAATTGGCCGAAGAAGAAGAATTCGGCGATGTTGGAGAGGTGAGCAGCGCCTCGCACCGCCGTTGAACCTCTGGATCGGCCCTCAAAATAGCCAACCATTCAGCTTGGCCGAGGCTATGTGGAACCGACATGACTACACAGGTGGCTGCGGTGGCATCCTCCTCCTGCATGCGAGAAAGGGCATCAACAGCCCGATTCGCACGCCCTGGTTTATATTCGACTTGGAAATCAAAACCCATCAATTTACTTAACCAGTGTTGCTGTGGTGGTGTCACTAATGCTTGCTCCAGAAGAAATTTAAGACTGCCATGATCTGTGCGGACGCGGAACGGATGCCCCCACAAATATGGCCGCCAATGTCACACCGCCTTGGAGAGGCCGATCAGCTCACGTTCATAGGCGGCCAGCTTGGCATGTCGGGCTGCCAATTTGCGACTGTAATAAGCAATGGGATGTCCATGTTGCTGAAGAACTGCGCCGATGCCAACCCTAGAAGCATCACACTCGACCTCGAAGGGAACCTCAAAGTCTGGCATTTGTAAAACCGGTGCTGGTATCAGTGCTTGTTTTAAGTTCTGGAAAGCACCCTCTGCCGAAGCACTCCATAGGAAGCTATTGCGGCGCAGTAATGCCGTCAAGGGTTCTGCAATAGTGGCGTAGTCGCGAATGAACCGGCGATAGTAACCGGTCAGCCCCAAGAAGCTCCGCAACGCAGCCACTGAGCCTAAAGTGGGCCATGCCGAAATGGCTTGCAATTTATGTGGATCCACTTCCACTCCTTCATGCGAGATGATGTGTCCCAGATAACCGATCCTGCCTTGCGCAAACGCGCACTTGGAGCGTTTGAGGTATAATTGCTGGTGACGCAACCACTCAAACACCCACCGGAGATGGCGGCAATGGTCTTCCAAAGTCTTGCTGTAAACCAAAATATCGTCGAAGAATACCAGAACGAATGTGCGGAGATAATCTTGGAGAACGTCATTCATGAGGGCCTGGAACGTGGAAGGGGCGTTCGATAGGCCAAATGGCATCACCAGGAACTCAAAGTGGCCATGATGCGTTCTGAAAGCGGTCTTCTCGATGTCCTCGGGAATCATCCGAACCTGGTGATATCCTGACTGTAAATCCAACTTGGTGAAGAAATAGGCTCCACGTAATTCATCGAGAAGCTCCTCCACCACTGGAATGGGAAACTTGTCCTTGATGGTATGACTGTTGAGCTTCCTGTAATCAACACAAAATCACCATGTCCCATCCGCTTCTTGACCAGCAAGACGGGTGAAGAAAATGGAGAGCGACTTCTGCGAATGATACCTTGGTCCAGCATAGCCGCACACTGTCGTTCAATTTCATCTTTTTGCCGGAAGGGATACCGATATGGTGCCACCACTACCGGATTGGTGCCTTCTTCCAAGCATATGCGGTGGTCACAAGGGCGAGAGGGCGGCAGGCTGTGTGGTTCAGAAAACAAGTCTTCATAATCTTTTAATAACTGTTGTACCTCTATATGTTCCTCCAGTTGCTGCTGCAATAAGTGAGGTCTCCCCGAACTGTGCAGCCCCCGAAGCTCTACTGGCCGCCCGTGGTGATGAAAAACCATAGTGAGTTGCTGGAAATCCCACTGGATTGGACCAAGGGTGCTGAGCCATTGGACCCCAAGAACCACATCAAAGATGTCTAATGGAATGATGATGAATGGCCGCCGAACATGCGCTCTAATGCGAATCGACATCCTCATCGTGCCCAAACATGGAAGCCGACCACCCCTGACCACCGTACATCTTTGCATCTTGATTGCGGAGGACGGCCACCCAATTTGTTTCGCTGCATGACCGCTCACAAAATTATGGGTGCTGCCGGTATCGATCAAACCATGGAGACTTCGGTCGGCCAGACTTAGCATCACTTGCATTGTGCTTCCTTGCTTCGGACCTGCCAAGGCCATCATGGATAAGGAAGGTTCACTAATATCCTCTGGTTCCTCATTGCCGTCAGCCTCCTCATCTCCTTCATCCAATACTTCCAGATGAAACAGCCTTTTGCAATGATGACCTCGACTGTAGACCTCGTCGCAATTATAACAGAGCCCTTTAGCACGTCGCTCAGCGAGCTGGTCGACGTTGAGACGTACTCATGTGGGAATTGATGCCGAACAGGACTGGGTTCCTGCCGATCCCGCCGGTGTGACCCAATGAGTTCCCTAGCCAAGTGCTCCTGAGGCCACCGAACCCGTCCCTACTCCGGAGCGTGAGCCCACACCTGTGTTAACAGCCGGCGGTGTAGCTCCAATTGCAGAAGACGTCGCTCCACTGGCGCCGGAGAAGATGGACCCCCGACCGTAGACCGGCCGTGCCTTCCCTGTCGCGCTAATTTCCTGGACTGCTTCGTGTGCCTCTGCCAAGTTGCGAGGACGCTCCCTCTGAACCTCTGCCGCCAATGCAGTCGACAGCCCTGCGATGAACGTGTCAATTTGATCAGTTCTTCGCATCCTTGACGTCTTGGCGAGTAATCGCTGGAATTCTCTTGCATAAGTATCTACTCGGTTGTTCCCCTGTTTCTAGTTCACCAAGTCGCCCAAAGGTCCCAGGCTGGAGTGGCGGGTGAATCGCTGGGCGAATGTCTCAGAGAACTCCTCCCAATCGAACCACTCTTCATCTTGTTGCCAATTGTCCAGCACCTCCAATGCTTCCCCTCGGAGATGGATTCCGGCCAAGTTCACCCACTCCTCCTCCGGAATGCGGTGAAATTTGAAGAACCTTTCACATTGACGCAGCCATCCAAGAGGATTTGAGGTGCCGTCATACTCAGATAGATCAAACCAGGGTGCACGGGGTGTCCACCTCCGATCTTCCTCTTCTTGATGCCATCTTCTTGCCGTGTGCGCGTGCTGATCCTCATCACCCTAGCGAAATCCTGGGCGTGGTCGCCCTTCCTGCGCTCCAGCCATTCTTCCATCTTCTGGCCTCAGTCGGTTTGTGTCTATTCCACCCGGATGATTGTAGCTGTTCTCCGGATCATGAATTCCGGCCAGACCCTTAGCCTTGACCTGTGTTAGTATCTCCATCATCATCTTCTTAATCTCCTTCACATCTTCCTCGAGTGCGCCCACCCTATCTTCCAGTTGGGTCGCCATGGCACCCGAGCCACTTGGCTCTGATACCAAATTGTTATGAACGGATTCGGAATGAACCTGCTCTAAGCCAGAGTCCCTGGCCGGAGGCCGGAACGAACACCACTAGCCGACCCCGTGATCAGCGTGGTGTGGAATTAGGGTAGATTGGCTGTTATCGAAGCCACCGCCTGGGACTTGGGAATTGTGGCACAAAACAGCATGCCTTTTCTCTCTTTATTCTCTTCTTAAATAATCAAAAGACCTCCCCTCGCCAACAGCCTGGCAGGGGTTTAACTCTAAGAAACAATTATAGAATCTTACCTAATCAGAAAGTAGTAAAAGGAAAGAGTATATCTGCTATAACAAAAGGAAGAAACTTATCCTGCGGTTGCTATATTCCAGCCGCCCCCATCCATAACTGATGTTGCCTCCCTAATCTGCATGTGCTTTGGCACTGGCTATTCCCTTGCTTGCCTCTTTTCTGGACTTTCTGTAAAAGACCCAATCAAAGGGTATAACAAGTATGCTGACAATATTGTGAAGGTACAAATTCTAAACTTCTACAACTGGTTTAAGAGTCCCTCAAGGCTGCTATTATGAAGTATAGCAACCTTGAGGGACTCTTAAACCATCGGACCTTGAGAATCCTGTAGTGGATTTGCATTGTAACATACTTTTCACCTGTAGTCATTCTTGTTCACTCAGGTTGTCTCTACTGAGCCATCTCCGTTAGTGGCAGTTTGATTGTCCTGTCCTGTTGTTTTCCGTTTAGAGAAAAAAATGTGGTTTATTTTACTAGTTTCATGGCATTAGAACTCTTCCGGGATGCATCACTAGTTTAGTTTAGATTGTCATATCAGTGAATTATGCCAAGTGGAGATCTTTTCGATCTTTCTATGATAAATGTTTGATGGACTACAAAAGTTGATGATGTATTAAGAAACTATGGATTGTGAAATGCAATTTACACTTCAAAGTTCTTTCAATAGGGAATTGATTCAGTCTCTGATAAGTTCTGGTAATGGCATGTGGGGTGGTAGTTGATTCAGTTAATTTTGTTTGCCTGTTATTTTCTTAATGAAATGCCCCAAACTCTAATGTTTGTAGATTGGAATCATTCTTTAGTTGGCATTTGTAGCAAGTAGTGCTCACTAACCATGAAAATACCATATTTGTTAAATTTCTCAAACACATAATGCTCCTTGTTTCTAAACAGTAAACATGCTTGTCTGAGTGAACCAATATTCAGGTTTCTATATGGCTGAGTGAACCAATGATTATCTGTTTACATGATTCTTTTCAGATTTTTATTGAACAAGCGAATAGATGAATTTCCTGCTGATTTAGTCATTCCACATTGTTTGGATTGTGATGCAATTACTTACTCTACTTGAGAAAGCCTCACTTGTAATGTGTTTAACTACCTGTATATATTTCATGCACTTAATGACTTTTACTTTCCCTTCCAGGTTGAAACAGTGGCCCAATTTGGTGTGATATTTCTCCTATTTGCTCTGGGACTTGAGTTTTCTATAGCAAAAGTATTCAACTTTGATTTTTTTCTTTTTTAACATTTATTAGGTATTTGCACTCATGGCAATATGGAGTTATCATAATAACAACATGTGGTGTTTCCACATTGTTTCAGCTTCGAGTTGTTCGTGCGGTTGCTGTTCTTGGAGGATTGCTCCAAATTATACTGTTCATGTTCCTTTGTGGTATATCTGCGACGGTATGTTTCTTCTTTGCTGTCTATGTTGTGATACTTCCACTTCGGAGCTGATTTTGGTTGTAGCATATATTCTACCGTGTTTTCGGCACCTGTGTTATTGATTGATGTGCCACTTCAGCACACATTTGACTATTAGTATGCCATGTCAACCAAAGCTTGTACATGATTGGGACCTCTCAAACTTACAGAAAAATAAAATATAATAGCATCATCAAGTAGAAACTTTATTGATTTAGGAGTGTGTTCTGACCATTTGATTGTGCGGAAAATGCCATTTAGGTGAATCTTTTTCACATTTTTTATACACGCTGGATATTTCAACGACTTCTGGGAAGAAAAGAAGAACATCGCCTCACTGGTATATCCGAACCCACCTTGTCAGCTTCATAATGGATGATTTCACAAATATTGCTGTATATAGGTTCTCTTTCCTCTTTGATGTAAAATGCTCCACAGTTGACAGTTTGTGCATTAGTCAGCTGAAAAAAATACGATACATCAGCTTTGTTTAACAAGTAGTTGGAGCTTCACATAACATGAGCCAACAAAACAGTTCAGATTGCACAAAATTACTGTTTATTTTAAATTCAAACACATAAGAAAGTTCTTTTACAGAACTACTGGAGATCTGATTGCATACAATGGCTGAATGTTTCCTGAGGTACAATCGTGTGGCACATTTTAATTAGGATGTCAATTGACTGAACAGTTCCCTGCTGTTAGTTAGGGTCTCACAATCACATTTGTGGAAAAAAGAATGTCATCTCAGAATCAAGCAAGCACCGCTTGACTGAAACAACCTAGGGAACATTAGCCTTCTATCTGTGAGTTGTTGCTCATAATTATTCCAGTCTAAATATGCTCTCTGTCACCCATTACATTCTGCTTGCCTTACTAGTGTACTTATATTTCTTGAATAATTTGATATCATTACAAAATTGCAGCTACACCCAATCAGTCTATGACCAACTCCTCTTAGCTTGAAAACTAAAGGAAGAAACATTTTGCTGTCAATATTCTAGTCTCTTAAGTTGTTATCATGAGGTAAATGCGATGTGACACTATTTGATGTCATATTTGCTTGTTTAGTGCTGTAGCATATATTCTAATTTGTTCTCAGATTATCTTTGTACAAAGACTATGGCACGCCTTCCATTAACTACCCAAAAAGGAAGAGAAATCTAGTTCTTAGAAATATGACGCGTCTGCTCATGCTTATATTCTATTATATTTGGGTATTATTACTCCTCTCATATAAGTGGAAGTGTTGGAAAATAGAAAGGAGGATACAAGTTAGAGAACTTAGAAGTGAACGCCTATATCATCTTATTCGTGAGAGTGATGTTCCTTGTATAAGTGAGCTTCGCATGGATAGGAGGACCTTTGATACATTGTGTGAGATGCTTAGAGATGTTGTTGGTTTAAAAGGAACAAGGCATATGCCGTTAGAAGAGGTAGTAGCGGCATTCTTATATACGTTGTCTCATCATTTGAAAAATAGAACAATAGGAGGCTTTTCTTCCGGTGGTGAGGCTGTGAGCCAAGATTTCAACTCATACCTACTAGGCGTTTCGAAACTTCACCAATTACTACTTAAGAAACCCGAACCAATACCCGAGGACTGCATGCACTATAGATGGAAGTATTTTAAGAATTGTTTGGGTGCATTCACTACAAGAAACAAGAGAAAATTGTGGGTTTTTAAATTGTGGGCCAAAAAACCCACGAATTTATATATTAAATTTGTCTGCTTATAAAAAACCCACGATTTAATTAAATTCGTGGGCAAAAAAACCCACGAATTTATATATTTAAATTCATCGGTTTATAAAATACCCACGAATTTAATTAAATTAGGTACAAAAACTCATGAATTTATTTTTTTAAATTGCCGGTTTTTATATAATTTCAAGATTTAATTTAATTAAATTCGCTTACTCCCATTGCCTACTTAATTTAAAAAGTTAACCCTAATTACTGCACATGCTTCTTCTCTTCTCTCTCTCTCTCTCTCTCTCTCACTCTCCTCACCACCCTTGCTTAGCCCTTTCATTGCCCACATTCGCATGCGCCTTCCATAACGCCATGACACACAAGACGCACGCCTGCGCCGACACTTCCGCCACATGACGCCTCCTGTAGCCCCCGCCCACAATAAATCCTCTCGGCAGTCCGTGACCTTCGCCGGATGAAGCCATCCATTCTTCGCGACCTCGTCGGCCCTGCGGCTAGCCGAGAAGACGGTGGCGGCAAGGCAAGGTCGGTGGGTTTGTCCACCTCCTCGCCCCGACCCCGAGCTCGTCGCAGGTTGCTCGACCACCGGACGCAGATCACATCGCCGACATCACCTCGTGGTGGCCTACTCGAGTTCGTCCCCGAGCGCGTCTTGCTCGAGTCCCAAGACGGAGTGGGTCGCCACCACGTCATTGCCGTCATGGCACGTCAGACAGACGCGTGTGCACGTTCAATTTCCACGAGCAGAGGGCGGCCTTGGCAAGGTAAGAAAGCAACTGGGGACTAATTAACATGTGAGAAGTGATTGCCTGATTGTTTCACAAATCATTACTGAGTCGTTGATTATATGAGATTTTACTAGGTCGTTCTATGAAATGTAAAATGAATGCTTCTTGGCATTGATTTTGGTGTGCACAGAATAGTGATAAGCTGATAATGCGCAAGAAAGATGATCCTGGGTTGTTTCCTTGCATGAGTTGTCTGAATGTTGTAAGCGCTATGAACAACAATTAGTTTGTAATTGTGCAAGCTTGGGTGCGAGATCGTTTTCTTTTACTCCAGTTTCGTGTGAAGTAACTCCTGTTATAATATGGTATTTCCTTGGGGGATTGCCAGATTAAAATGCATGCATGCCCCACTGCTAGAGACGTACCCCACTACTAGAGACGTGCAGTGCTGATGTTCTGCATTGAGTATGTGTAGCGAACTTTTATGTGGGAAAACCCATGCAGAGCTTCTGTCATATGAGTTCTTGTTTTGGGAAAATTTGTATACTTTGTGTGTACTGGAAAAGCCGGTGTTATAGTCTTTAGACAGAGTAATACTCATGTGAGTGAAGGTATGTAAGTCTATGCCTAGGACAGAGTACATGATTAAACTTGTATTTTTCATTATGAGAATTCATATAGAAGAGATCTTATTCACAACTAAGAAACTAAGAAAGTAAGGCTATTACTGACAAGATCATAAAATCTAAATCTAAGGATGGAATACTGGTGTTGTTACTGTTGTTGTCTTTCAGATTGTCTTATGTGTATGATGAAATACTATGTTTAATAAATGAGAGTGGATTTGAGATATTGATCAGCAGCTTGCTTCTTCTTTGTGTTTCAATTTCTGATATTAATGTGTATGCATAAAGATATAGCTGGCTGAATGAATCACTACTGATCAATGGTGATGGCAAAATTGGCATAAAATTTGATGGTTCGGTTTAGTAAGTATTCCCAAGTTCAAATTCAACCATGTCCTTCTAGTTCTGATTCAGTGGCAGTGTGTGGCTATTGGAATATTATTTTGGAATGACACTATTTTAATTGATGGCTTAAAGGGTATGCTCCTCCATGCATAATTGCTACTGAACTGTCCCACTAGAAGGAATGGAATGACCAATACATGCAACTAGTCAGAAAATCAATTTAAATTAGGATACAGAAGATTTCTCAACCACTTGATAGTACCATCTGGCAAAAAATGGTTTAAGAATCACCACAACAGATGGCAAATAATGGTTTAAGAAGGCGCAAAACATATGTTATAAGAATCACTCTTTTCTAGCAGCACTCAGAGGATAATAATGCCAATGTGAAGTGCAAAGCATACAACAAAGCAAAATTTACATTAGCAAGAGTACAAAAGCAATTTTTTTTGCTATTACCTGTCTTTGGAAAAATAGATATTTATGGCCATTCAATATAATAAAGATTTTCAGGGAATCCAACCGTTGAATACATTTTTCAGTCATGTGCTTTAAAGGATATATGCTTTTGTGCTATTATGATTTGGCTTCCTTTGGTAATAGGGAAGATTTTGAGAGAAATGGCCTAAGCAGTCTAATTAAAGTAGCTGTTCGAGACATACAAGGAGAAGGGTTCCCTGAGGAGTAACGTGGTGCTGCTGATGCTGTGTTTCTGGACTTGCCCCAGCCTTGGTTGGCAGAAGAATATATGGCCTTGATCATAGAGGAACTTGATCCAGAAGTCCTTGCCTGCATTAAGGTAAACTATCATGTTTTCTTCTACCATAGTGTGTAATATTGAACATTCTATGATCCTCGTAGTAAAGTTTATGGAGAAAGACACCAAGACTGACTTCGATACGTACTATCAACACTACCATAAGGTCACTCAAGATGGTATTGTTTTGGGTTTGCGCATTATCGATTTTTCAAGAAGTTTCTCTTTTCTTGTAATGCGAATCTATTTAAATTTATGATCAAGTGTGGCAAGTTGATGAATGTGTGCAATGTAGACATGATTTTTGCATTTTATGCTATTCCACTAGAATAAGTGCTTTGGTGGCTTCACATAAATAATTGTCGCTTTTCCTTATGACATGAATTTAAGGTGTGTTTGGTTGGGTGAATGAGTTCATTCTCGCATGGGATGGCGCAAGTGGGTTGGTTGTAAGTGTATGTGATGGAGTGAGATTTTGTTTGGTTGTATGGAGTATGAAATGGCAAGGTAAATCCATACTTTTATCCAGAAACGACAAATCGTGGATTGGTAATTCCACTCATTTACTTGGTAAATGTGTTAGGATTTCCATCTTTTGTATACATCCATTATTTGTTTGTTACTTCCATTGGAAATGTGGTGTCTTTCTATGCTTGGAAAAATTAGCATAGTAACATTGAAAATATGTACAAATTGGAAAATAGCATCCAATATGAGGTTGACAATAAGACCTGGGTACACTTGACAATAAGACATGGATGTCCCGTGGTTGCTAACTTTGTTTGTTGGATGATCTTTATTGATTGATGTCCCTTTCTCAGTTTACAAGGATGGCGGTAAAGAGGAGAAAAAAAAAAGAAGAGAAAAACAAGAAATGCACTTCACATGTCGGGTGCTACTTCATTAAATCTTGAATCTGGGTGGAACATGCATGAACCTTATATACTCTCGAAGAATATCTTATTTTCTTCTTGCTCGTGATCTAAATATTGTTATTAGAATACCCCTAAGTGTTAATTAAAATTTCTAGCCGATTCCAAAGCATAAACTTTTAATGCTATGAAAGCTTTTTCAGCAATGAATATAATGTTTCATATAAACACCAAAATTCATGAAATCAGCCTAGGAATGTTTACCAAAGTATAGACTATCGTGATTATGAAGAATTAATCTTATTTCATCATGTTTTGCATATAAATCACTGTAATGTATAACCCTAAATAATATGATTCCCAAATGTTACAATAAGAGTAGATGAACTCGATTCTAATGAAGAAATCTAGTTTTATGATGGGAAGGTCAAGAAGCGTATAAAGACGTAACAATGCACATGAATAGACTTGACAAGGAAGATCACATATTTAAAGCTTTTGAATACTTTGATAAGGACCACAATGGGTAATTTGATTCTCCTCTTAACCTTTTATAAATTAATCTGGGAACTTTGACCTTTTAATTAACTAGCTTGTGCTTGCAATTTTTGTACAGTACATAACAGTTGATGAGTTGGAAGAAGCTCTGAAGAAGTATGATATGGGTGATGAGACAACAATTAAAGAAATCATTGCTGAAATGGATACAGATCATGTGAGTAACTCCAATAAATGCCTAAGTATCTCCATTGGCTACTGCTTCAGCATCAATTAAAGAAATCATTGCGGAAGTGGATACAGATCATGTTGTACGTCATTATGTAGTTTACAAATTGCCGTTGGATGTGCGATTGATTATCTAAGGATCTACTAGAATGTCTTCTTTTGGTTTGAGAGATTGATATATATATTATAACTGCAAATGTTTTTTTTGTCTGCTGAGTGGATGTCCTATTTACTAGAGAGGTTATGCCGAAATTTTGTATATTTCAGTGACTTAGTTTTTGTTGAATTATGATCCAAATTCAGAAGATTCTTGTATGCAACCAAATGGTTGCTACACCTCTAGTTTTCAGGGATATTTATATAAATTTGAAATATGTACTGTAACATCCCAAAATTTGGGTTTTCAAAATTTTATATTTAAATTAGCTTTCCAAAATTTTTACATCAATCTTATTTGATTAAAGAAGCTTAATCTAGAATTTTCTAAAGTTAAACTATTTTTAATGTGCCTATTGTGTGCATCAAAATTTTAAATTTAGTTTTACTGATGTTCTTTGTATCTCAGAAATTTCTCAAATGTGAGATTTGCTAAAAATTAATTAAAATTATTAATTTAAACATTTGGATGTTAATTGGATTTTTATTGAATTTGAATTATTAATTGTTCTAAAGCTTCTATATCCAAATTCCAATTCAAACCTTTCCTTTGAAATTTCATTTAAATTCAAAATTTGGATTTCTTCTGTTCTAATTAACCTGGCATCCATATCCTTCTGAAATTAAAGTTCAATCCTTTTCCGTCCGCAAAGCCAAAATTTCAATTCCGGTCCTTATTCGAAATTTCACCCGAGTTCCATAATACTCTAAAAATATAAAAATTCATAGAATTAGGTTCCAAATATTCTAAAATGATTTTGGAAATTTTTCTAAGATTTATAGAATCCCTCTGGTATTTTATTTCTCGCGATCTTTCGTTAAATCCAGTATATTCGTCCCGGAATTGTCTAAATTCTAAAACTCATCAAAATTCAGTGAAGCCAATTTTATTGGGTTCCAAATAATCTCTAGTATTTTTAGAAATTTTTTCAAGATTTTTAGATCATTTTTGCTATTTTATTCCTCGTGCTTTTGTCCCTCCATTTCTTCTAACCAATGAGAAAGCGACACGTGGCCTTTACGGTTCATCTTCAACCTCCAGCCATGCACACTGTTCACGTTCCAACCCTTTTTGCAAGCCAAACTTCAAATGCTCATAACTTTTGCAGTTCTCAACAAAATTGAGTGAGGTCAGTTGCAAATTGTCGGTCTAGTTAAGGGCTTCAATTCCCCTGTAGTTTCCTTCTCCGAAATCAAGCAAATTGGACGCTGCAATCACTTCTTTGCCGTTTCTTATTTTAGCCATAACTCTTCCGTTTCTTCTTCCTCAACGTGTGCGAGTACTCAAAAGTTTTGTCTCAACGCCCTCCATCCGTGCTCACCTTGCCTCCATTTCGAACGTTTGCTCTTCCAAAATCGAAGAAACGATCACGGACGTCCTCCGTTGGCATCGCAGTGTCATCTTTTGATCCCAGAAGGCAAATCGACTTCCGCTTGTGTCATCTTGTGCGCATTAGTGTGTAGATCATAACCCTCAAGAAAATCCGTGTTTCATCAAGAATTGCTCGAGAATTTGCGTTTGTTAGTCATCAAGTCGGGTTCCGTTCGTCGCCGATTCCTCCCAAACCAGTAATCCCCAATCAAATTCCTTTTAGATATAGCCTATTATGATCTTGCTTTCACGCCGTGCTCCTACTAGTTTTGAGAAATTCCGATTTTATTGTGTTTTTGACCACCATGCCATTCAGACTGCTTTTGGTGGCGTACCGTCACCCTCGCCGTCACTCCAGCCATCCCCGCCGTCGGCCGTCGTGCCCATGGGATTCACCTCACCTCTCCACCCCATCCCTACCACTGGCCGGCCCTCAATTGGCCAACGTTGTCCCAATTCTGTGCACGCACGCCAATTGCCGATAAAATGCCTATGAAGCGGTTTTGCGTGCTCTTTGTTTTCTTGACCTAGCCGCCACCCCAACCTTGTGTAGACCTCCCATGACCTCTCCACATGTCCTCACCTCGATCAACTCATCCAAACCCGAGAAACTTTGCCCTCATCCTCCGGTTAGCGCCGCGCATCGGCCATATTTTGAGGCATCGCCTCGTCAACTCGTCGACTTTTTGAAGATCCATCTATGTCACGTCGTGCCTCAAGGTACCCTCTGTTTTCCATCCAAATTTGGTGCAATTTCATCCTTTGGATCAAAAGTTATGGCCGCCCAAAAATCAAATCTTCTTGGGAGAAATTTTATGGTAGACTCCCTTGATGTCCCCTACATGGTGCTCACCCTAAATCAAGGTTTTACTGCAGGTTTATGTGAAAAATCAATCTTCCCGATCGGTTGCATGTCTGAACAAAGCAGGAATGGCATCGTCGTTCCCGCTGATCCGTATGTAAAAATCCGATCTCTTCATGTCATATCATGTTCTAGGATCTCAAGAGGCTCTCTGAATTTTTTGTAATTTTTCATTCATTATTCTAGTAGTTATGGCTATTAGATCTATTAGGCGTATAATAATGTTAATCGGCGATTTGTGATTAATCCTGGGTCGCCGCCAACCGCCTATCTGGTTGAGTTCAGATCGCGCGCTTCTACACCGTGCTCACCCTACCTTGCTATTCCACCATCTAAAAATTTTAATATTCATTTCGCGGCTCGGTTTAAATCGCGCGTGTGCATCGCTTTTGTCGCTAAACATCCTAGTTCGCTTTGGCGAGTCCTCCCGCCCAGCCGGTCATTACCCTCTTGTTTTGTCCATCCTTCGAGTTCATTTGGTCTCCATTTGCCGTTAAAGCCTTAATCTAAAACCTACCCAGTCATCGCCGCTCGCCGATTCGCCGTTAGCGTTCCATCGTTAACGTTCCGCCGTTAATGTTTCGCCGTTAACGTTCCACGTTAACGTTTCGCTATTAACGTTTCGTCGTTAACGTCCCGCCGTTAACGCTTTGCTCTCATCGTATCGCTGTCATCGCATGGGTGCATGCAAGTGAAAACCCTAATGTGATGTCCTTACCTTTTCTATCGCCTTATTGTGATCTAGCCCATCACGTTGAGTTTAGCCTCATATTCCTGTCATCACCGCCTCGTTGTCGTCGAGTCTTGTTCCCGATGTAAGATTAACCTCCAGATCGAACCGTAGTGGATGTCGATCCCATCCGTCCTTGTCTTATCCTTGAAAATCTAATCTGCCATTAACCTAGAATTCATTCGTGGTCTTAGTCGATAGACCATTAGTCATATGTCATATTCTTGTGCCAGACCTAGCCTATCAGTCTATCTTCTTTTTGGTTGACTGTGCTGTTCGATCAACGAAAGTTAACCTCGAGCATCTGCTAGTTCATGGCGAACTAACGTATCATCGTGGACCCGGTCTATAGATCGAGAGTCCATATGTCATCGGCGATCCAACCAAGATAATATTCTTCGGAATATTATTCCTTCTTTCCCAGTTATTAATCTTTCTCTTTGGTGTATTTTTCGAAAGCCGTTCTCTTTTGTCTAATCATCGACCTAATCCATTCAAGTTCCTAATTTCATTTAAGCTGTTGCGCCCAATGCTATTCGTTCTTAATTTGGAGTTTACTTGATTTGCTTTTTGAGTTTTGTTGTATTTGTGCTTGTTTATCATTAGACACGTTGTTAAGTCGCTCAAGGAGCCGAGGTCAAGCAAGCGGAGATTGAAGATCGAGGATCAAGGATCAAGATAAAGAATAAAGAATAATATAAATTGCAAGGGCCAGGCAAGTCGTGCTTTGATCATATTGCTTCCAGTTTTACAAATTTACTTTGATTCAAATTATTGCATGCTAGTTCAAGAATTAAAATTATTTAAATTAATTTGGGATTAGTTATACAATCCAATTGCTAATATCACCTTGCCATGATTAATTGTATGCCATAATTCATTTGTCACTCTAAGATGGTTGATTATTAGTTGGTTGTTATTACTTGCCAATGTAGGTTGGTTAGACCGTGTATAATTGCTTAGCCATGCCACGCAACTCATGTCTTTTGAAAATAAAAGAATAATCTTGATTAATGGATTATGAAATGTGTTTGTGAATGGTGTGACGTGTTGCCACACGATGATGTTGATATGTGGAACCGGCGTGGTTCTACATGGATGTTGAGTTGTTGTTGGCATTGTGTTGCTTAATAATCAACTGGGGTGATAAAGGATTTAGGCGGGGCAAGTGGCAAGTGGCTTTATGCCAAAGTGGGCCATTGAGGCATTTGGGAGGGTTGAGTGTTGTGAGGTCATGTGCGCCAATTTTGAGAGAAGGATGTCTTGCCCGATCGATTAAGGACTTCACCTTGCAAGCCTTTGACTGAGTCTCTCGTACAACCACATGTCTGAATGGGAAGACCTAGTTTAGTAGGATTCTGATATCTCACCTTTGATACCTCCGGGTGGCAGTCATCCAGGGGGGTGACTGTATGGGGGAGCGTACCTGTGCTGCGGCTTGGTACCCTATCCAATAGTATTTGTCGGTCCTATACTTTGGCTCAGTGTGAGGGAAGTGATAGTGAAGGCAACCCGGAGAGGTTCCTAGGTTGAGATAGAAGTTTCTGAAAAGCTTTGTTATGATCGCTCATTCGCATACTCTTGTATGGCGATTCACGGCTGACGTGATGAGTTGATTGTATCTTGTGGGTAAAGTGTACAACCTCTACAGAGTGTAAAAACTATTCGAATAGCCGAGTCCGCCAGATCGACAATGCTCGGGATTACAAATCAAGGGTAGAGTTTTGAAAATAAAATGAGCTTGGGAATGTGAACAATGTGATATGGAAATTGGTTAAGAATGAGAAATGCTTTACTTGAGAATGATTACGAAATTTATTATGGGTATTATTGTTTTACTGATTTTCTATCTATTATGATTATTTGTGAATGCTTTTACAATAAAAGAACCATTCACCATTCCTTTGGAATAAGCCATGCATGTAGTAATAGAACCGCATTACATGCATGACTTGTTGAGTACGGTTGTGTACTCACCCTTGCTTTAACAAAACATCACCAGTTGAGGAGAAGTCTTTGTCTTGAAGGAGGAGAAGTTCGCAAGAAGGCGAATATCTAGGAGTTGAACCTTGTCAAATGCCCGTGGTATTTTGATGGGATTCACCGATGTTCTTCGCTTCGCCGCTTGTTCATTTTATTCTCGAGTTGAAGCCATCTAGGCTTCACAATTGTAAGTTGACCTTAAGGTTGTTCAACATGTTATATTAAAAGATGAATAATTTATTTATTATTCCGTTGTGTATGATTGTGATATTCATCTTTGTTAACTGGGGCACTAGCTCTTGATCCTGGGACTAGTGCTGAAAACACAGAGGGTTTCCGGATTGTGAATTCGGGTCCCGACATGTACCTCAAGTATTACATTTATTATTTTGTTCTTATTGATTTTCTGCATGGTTTCTCTGGCTAAGCAATGCTTGTTTTGTCAATAATTTAATTTCTTTGTCTTCCAATTATTTTTTTTGCAGGATCCTGCAGAGGCCGACAAGTTGCTGAAAATTCAAAGTGACTTGGATGAAACCAAGATTATTCTCGTAAGTAATGCTATCATTTATGAACCAAGATATTCCTCTTGCAACTTATAGCCTATGCTGCCATTTTTTTAACATGCATGAATGATGATATAAGTTTCCACCGTTAGTATTCAGCAAGTACTATATAATTTATATCATTTTGTATGTAACTCAAACTAGAAGAAGTAAACAGCTTGGTGCTTAGCGCAAGTGTTGTGTTATTTGTTGAAGTCATAAAGTTCAACTCCACATTCAAGACGCTATGCTTTGATTGTTACAAATATGGATGAGAACCTTAACTCAAAATGAATCAGAGAGTTATCTATTCCTCAAGAATACCTCCAAGTTTATGAATAACTAAAAGTCGATCACAAGCAAAATTCCTATAACCGCAAACCCATTCAATTATTAGTCATTCAAAATCCTTTTTTTCTTGTTCTCGACTCCGACAAAATCAATTTTGTGATTCCTAATCAAGTCCAACAAATTACTCTTTTTACATGGTTTTCCTATATACCTGAAGTCCCTTTAGCTCCTGTTACGTCATATTTCGTACCATTATTGTTTACGCCGAGTTGTGAGGCATTTATTTCATCGATTTGATTGGTGTGGCATTCTTGTTTTCCATTAGCAATATGGTACATTTGCAAAGCTATCTCAAGCAATAAAGCCAATAATCCTTCCATTTAGTTTTTCTGTCACAAGATCTTGAGCTATGTTTTATTTTGTTACAGGGACATAGGGATTGTGGACTACACAAATTATGATGATATGAAATATGTTGTAAGTCCATATTTTCTATAAGTATGAAGAATTTCATTCTGACCTTTTTCTCGATACTCTCAGAATTGGCATGTGTGGTTAACCATAGGACCGTGAAGAGAAGTCTGGCCGAGGAGATCTTGGGAAGACCAAATTATGGAGCTCAAGGATAGGAGCATGAGGAAGAATTCAAAAGATAACCTATTCTGGGCAGCTTGAATGCGAAGAAGGCCTGAATCATCATCAGCTAAATAACTGTGATAGTAATCCTTCCAAGTGTAATACTAATCCATTTAGCATCCTAGCCGATTATATTTTTGGGTAGGCATGATTAGGAGGGTGTGTTTTGCGGTTGAAATGTGTTGTATGTCATTGTGTAGTTTACAAATTGACGTTGGATGTGTGATTGATTATCTAAGGATCTCGCTAGAATGTCTTCTTTTGGTTTGAGAGATTGATATATATATTATAACCGCAAATGCTTTTTGTCTCACGAGTGGATGTCCTATTTACTAGAGAGGTCATGCCGAAATTTTGTATTCTGGTGACTTAGTTTTTGTTGAATTATGATCCAAATTCAGAAGAAGGCTAACTTCTGTCGGAGCGGAGCGGAGGCCCATCGCCGGGTGGCTTGGGCCGTTGTTATTATTGACCTAGGTCATTGCCTTATATATGTTCATCTTGTAAGCCGTCGCGAGTTGATCTCTCCGGTTGTGTTGAATGAGATGCATATCGATATATATATGCGTCATCGATATGGTTATATGTATTGAGTGTGATATCGATATGGATATATATATAATTGATTAATTGATTAATTTAATTGATTAATTTCGTCGAATTTAATTGATTAATTTCGTCGAGTTAAATTCGTGAACTAAATTCGATGGTTTGCCCACGAATTTAACTTAAATTCGTGGGTTTTTACCTAAATTCGTGGGTTTTTGGCCCACAAATTTTTCCCTGTTTCTTGTAGTGATTGGATGGTACACATGTGAAGGTTACTGTCCCAACTAAGCTGAAGGGGAGGTATAGGTCAAGAAAGGGAGACATTGTGTCAAATGTCTTAGGTGTTTGTGCACCTAACATGTAGTTTATATATATGTTACCTGGTTGGGAGGGTTCTGCACATGATGGTCGTGTGTTTCGAGATGCTATCTCAAGGTCCGATGGTTTAAGAGTTCCTCAAGGCTGCTATTATCTTGTTGATACTGGTTACACCAATGCAAATGGCTTTTTAGCACCATACCGGGGTCAAAGATACCATCTAGGAGGTTTCACCGCGCAAAATCCACCACATAGTGCAGAAGAGTATTTCAACTTGTGCCATGCTAGAGCTACGAATATTGTTGAGAGGGCTTTTGAAGGCTTAAGGGTCATTGGCTATTTTGAGGGCTCCATCTTATTTTCGATCAAGACTCGAGGTCGAATCATAATGGCATGTGCTCTCTTGCACAACTTAATTTTGCAAAAGATGTCTAGAGACCCACTTGAATGTGAGGAACCAAAGAATGGAGGCATCATTTGAAGTTATGGAAAGAGAAATTAGTGAACCGGAATTTATCACAGCTGTATCAACATCTAACGAGTGGACTGGTTTTCATAATAATCTTGCTCAAGGGATGTATAATAGCTATAGAGTTTCTAGGTCTAGCTAAGGTTTGTGTCTGTTCATTGTTTTTTATGTATATCTTGTGATTTTCTAAGTTGTTTGTAAAGAATGTTGTATTGCAAACTAATTAACATAAACACTTCTTACAAGATGAATGAAGCAATGAGCTCAACTCCTGCACGTGGAAGAGGAAAAAAATAAAAGAGTGGACTTATTATGAGGATGAGGAGTTGATCAATGCACTCTATGAGATATCTCTAGATCCAAAGTGGAAAAGTGAGGGTGGTTTCAAGAATGGCAACCTGTCTGTTCTAGAGACTGTGCTTGCTCAAAAAATACCAGGTTGTAATCTCACTGCAATTCCATATATTGAGTCTAGGGTCAGACATCTTAGAACAAAGTATGGTGCAATTGAGATTATGCTAGCCAAAAGTGGGTTTTCTTGGGATGAAAACAGGAAGATGATACAATGTGAGAACTGAGAAGCAACAATATGACAACCATTGCAGGGTAAGTTTCAGCTTATTATTTGTGGGCTGCATACTTGCTTTTCTGACTATCCAATGTTCCAGATTGATTTCTTGTAGGAAAATCCTCGATGCAAAGGGCTTGTATGGCATTTCATTCCCACACCTCGATACCTTAGCTGCTATATATGGGAGAGACATTGCTACAGGAGAAGGAGCAGAGGGTCTTGTTGATGCTATTTCAAACATGGAGAAAGAAATTGCTTTGGAAGAGAGTCATGGTCGGGAGGTGGAAGAAGACTCTATGTCTAGAGAAACACCACGATTGACTTCAGACAGAAACTCTGTTGACTCAACTTCATCAACCTCTAAGAGAAGGAAGCGAGACAAAGGGAATGAGCTCAGCAAGTCAAGTGACCCGTTTTTTGATATGGTTGGTGGACTTCGTGGTGATCTTAAGAATACTTCAAATCACTTCGGGAAAATGGCTAAAATCATGGAGCGTGAAGCTAAGGTCCAAGAGGAAGCAACACATGAGGACCCAATGCAAAATCTACAAAAGAAGTCTATAAATGAGTTGACTAGGCTTGGTTTCGCTGGTACTGAACTTATCAAGGCAGCAAGCGCCTTTGTCAATGTCCCAAGTCAGATGACCATGCTTTTTGCACTTCCAAAGACTCTAAGGAGGGAATTCATACTGCACATGTTCGCTGGTAAGTTCTGCAATTTGATAATTTACTTAACGTTAGATAACCGATTACTGGAGGTTGTTGTAAGTTAGTTGTAACCTTCAACATAGCATAAATATAATCCATAGCACCCTGATCTGAGGTGAGGCTTTCCTAAAAATTCTTTCATGTTGGATATGTGAGTCTGAAATAGATTACTGGAGTAGATGAGTATGTCTGATAGCACCCTGGTTACTGGAGTAGATTACTGGATATGTGAGTCTGATAGCACCCTGATTTGAGGTGAGGCTTTCCTGCTGATTCAAGGTTGTTGTAAGTTAGTTGTAACCTTCAACATAGCATAAATATAATCCATAGCACCCTGATTTGAGGTGAGGCTTTCCTAAAAATTCTTTCATGTTGGATATGTGAGTCTGATACAGATTACTGGAGTAGATGAGTATATATACAGATCTTACCGTGGAATGGAGGGAGTCATTCATGAAAAATTGGAAGTGCCACAGTAGCAACTCATCATTCTTGCACCTCGAGTAATCCATGGAAAACATCCAGTCTAGTAGCATTCAGACAATCCATGTTCACCCATCTCTCAGCGCATCAAGGCAAAGAAAGAACAAGGCCTTAAGATGGCAAGCCAGTATAAGGGGAAAACTGAGGCTAGCAGAAGTTGCTTCATGTCCAGAAGGAAGATGAATGATACCAAAATAACTGTAGCAGTTATTGACTGAAGAACTAGTTTGGCACCTGTTTCGGTGGTATTAAGATATAGGAAGCTATTTTTTATGTTGTTCCATATTTATATTAGCAAGATGGATGTTTCATTAAAATATCTAAATAATATACTTTTAATTTATCAGTGAAGGATTACTTTCAAATATATTGTGTTAAAAATTCTAAATATGTTCTGCAGCAGACTTTAGGACTTGCATTTGTTACATATGCAAATATGACTTGTACTTATGTTTGTACTTGTTTCCTTCATCAGATGATGCTCAAAAGAAGAAGTGAGTCCTGCTTGATGCGACAATTTTTTCACTTGAGAATTTAACTAGGCCAGTGTTCATCTGATAAGCAATTGAAGCTCAAAGACATGTTCTGTTATAACTTCGTATTTCCTAAGCAACTACGCTACTATCTTGGAATTTAACAAGCCAGTGTACCAGATTGACCTTGTTTCGATTGTTCATTTGCTTGAATTTTGGAAGCACCTTCTTTGTGTCATTGAAGCTCAAAGACATGTTCATTTGCTTGAATTCGCGTGGCTGGCTGCTCTCTGTTTTCTTTTATTTTTGCTTCAATGTACCAGATTTTTGACTTGAACGTAAAAAACCTTGTTTGTGTCATTGAAGCTCAAAGACATGTTCTCTTGCTTGAATTTTGCCTAGGATAATAGCACCTGGATCTCTATTTGCTTGAACATAAGAAACCTTGGTTTGTGTCATTGACTTGTTATTCAGATAATAGCACATGGATCTCTATTTGCTTGAATGGAAAGCTGTTACCATTGTCCCTAGCCAAACACAATTAAGGAAATGGAAGACGTTATATTAGTGAACCAAACAAATGGTGTTTTCTATTACACCGGAATGGATTCCCCTGTGAACTGTTTACATTAGCGTTACCGCCCCCTAGGCTGAACCAAACAGCATGATAGTTTTTACTTTCTCCACCCAAATTTATAAGGCGTATTTTTTAAATATTCTTATCTATAAATATAGGATTTATTTTATATTCTAATGTAAAATTGGTAATGTTTCCTCTATACTTGTAATAAATATTCATCTTTACTTTATATTCTATACATGCATTTATTGAATACAAGGATTAGTGATAATAATTAAAGGTAATGTAGTTATTTTTAATATCCTCTTAGACTATACAACAAAAAGAAATATGACTTACAAACTTAGACGAGTTGATAGACTAGGATATGAAAATTTGAGCTAAGAACGTGGCCATCGTCATGACTAGATGGCCAAATGGGCTGCGATGTTAATTAGGCGGCCCATGGCTCAATATTATGGGCACGGCCTAGGTATAGCATGGTCCGAAGATAAACAAAGTAGGTGTCGACCACGACCCAATAGGGCGAGGATGTGCTTGGACCGTCACCGTGTCTGCTGGAATCGGACGACATGGCTCAAGCCGACACGACAAGGCTCATTTAGCTTTTTTTCTAATTTATATAAATTTTGAAAAAGTTTTTCTACATTGTTTAAGTTTTTCTAATTGTTCTATATTTTTTTCAAATTTTTTCTTCATTTTTTTCAAATTTTTACTATTTTCCAATTTTTAACTTTTTTTTAAATTTTGGCACCAAACGGGTATAAGATCAAGGATAACCGACTAGAGGGTGGTGAATAAGAGGTTTCTAAATTTTTCAACTCTAATTGCAATTGATTGAATTTCTATGCTCTAGCTAGCAATTCTCTACAATTTTGCAACTAAGGTCTCTAGCAATTCAAGTATGAGCAAGTGGATAATCAAAACACAACTAATATACTTGACGAACAAGAATATTAAATTTAGCACGAGAATTATAAATGCAAATCACAAGAGAGCAAAAGACAAGAATTTTATCCAGTGATCTCGGAGACTTGCCGGTCTCTACTCTCCATGTTAAGGTGACTTGACCTTCTTCAAGCTGCCTTTACCCGCTTGAGCCTTTCTCGATCACTATGGTAGTTCTTCCCCACTTCGGGTAGGTGAATTATGGCCTTCACAACTTGCCGGGGCTTCTCACAATCTTCGTCGAGAAGTTCACCGCACATAACTCCTCCAAGCTATCTAGAAGGCGGCAACCTCCAAGAGAATAGAGTAATGACGTTTGCTTGAGGATGAATCAAGTGTCTAAATAGCTCACAACTAAATGCAGTACTTGAATGCCTTTTACCCACTCAAAATAGGAGTTTTAATGCACTTGTGAGTGAAAAGACTTGCTAGAGCTCAACAATGTATTCAATGAGTCACCAAGAAGCTGTATTGAGCAAGTGTGGGGTATTTATAGCCCCCACTCACTATTCCAACTGTTGGAGACCAAGATCTTGAAAAATCAAGAAATCTGGTACTACCAGCGTGTAAATCCTAGTAGTATCGCCCCTCGTCCAACAGTCAGTTTTGAGTATTAAATGCGGCGGGGAAAAAACCGTTGAAGGAGGTCCTGTACTACCGACACACAAAATACGGTGGTACCGACTTTACTGGAGAGATTTGCTCAGAAACGACTCATTCTGGAAGAAGAGTACCGCCATACAAATCCCGATAGTACCGTGATTCTGGTACTAACGAACTTTAGCCCACGGTAGTACCGCCCATGATAAAATCCTCAAAACACCTCTTTTTGGAAAAAGACTACCAGGCATCACATCGGTACTTCCGCATATATGGTAGTACCGCGGTTTTTACTCCGATAGTTCTGACTTCGAAAATCCAGGAAAAAGTTAGTAAATAGCTTATCTGAAAAATGAGTACTGCAGTGTTAAGCGCGGTACTACCGAGATTTCGGTACTACCGGATTTTGCCTTGCGGTAGTACTGACAAGAAAAACCAGGATTTTTCAATAAAAAGATGCTTCTTTAGAAAATAGGTACCGTAGTGTAAACTGCGGTACTACCACCCTTGCGGTACTACCGTGAAAATACCTCCAGTAGTACCGGTTTCTCTGAAAAGACCTATGTTTTGAAACACATGTCATGATGCAATTAGAAAAGATTTAGTCTACACTTAATTTTGAGCCATGTGACATCTTAATCACCATCAAGCTACTAATCATTATTCCCCTTTGATAGTAAGGTATTTAACCTATAAAACCGATCTTTTACTCCTAGCTCCAAGATCGGTGAAAAACTATATAAAATCTCCTTAAATCACATTTATCTTGTCTTTGATCTTTTGATTTTTATTACTGAACATCCTCTTCTTGAACATTGCTTCAATCTTCTCAAGATGCTACGGTGAGGACCAACCTATTCTTATAAACTCAAGAGAAGTTGTTGGTCCTTTAACATAATTGTCATTGATTACCAAAATTAATTAAAAATAAGGGCTTAGATGCTTCAATGGGCCGAGTTATGCCTGGCACAGCCCATCAGCCCAGTTAGGCCCATACCAGCATAGCATAGTATGGCTCGTGAGTCACTTAGATTGTGCTTGGGCCATGACCCTGACACGTAAACAGGCATGGTACATCCATTTGCTAGCCAGGCCTATTCAGGCCGTGCCACGGTTTGGCCTTCACTATCATGATGTTGCAGGGATGATAAAAATAGGGGCCTAGATGCTTCAACGGGCCGAGTTATGCCTGGTACAGCCTATCAGCCCAGTTAGACCTATATCGACATGGCACGACATGTGAATCACTTAGATTATGTTTGAGCCATGACCCTAACACGTAAACTGGCATAGCACATCCATTTGCTAGTCAGGCCTATTCGGGCCGTGCCACGGTTTGGCCTTCATGGCCTGTTTGGTTGGAGGGAATTGATGAAAGGGAATGGGAATTGAGAGAGATGGGTTATAAAATCCTTTGATTGGTTGGCAGGAATTGGAGAAGGAATAGAGTTTACAACTTAAATGTAGGAATTCAATTCTCGCCTCCCAGGAATTGAAGTCTCGCTAATTCTTCGTCATTCCCATTCCCCAACGATGCCAAACAGGCCATCACTGTCACGACGTTGCAGAGATGCGAATCTAAAGGACCGCACGAATCTCGACGTAGCGAGAGCAAAGGCAAAACCCTCGAATCTCGACGTAGCGAGAGCCAGGCCCTCCGGTTTTCTTCCCCAAATCTCGCACCGGAAAACCCATCGCGCTCCCACGAACCCCATCCCCGGCGGCGGGGCAAGATGGACCGTTCGGCGGCCGGCGCGTCGTACCAGCGCTTCCCCCGTGTGCGGATCCGCGAGCTCAAGGATGACTACGCCAAGTTCGAGCTCCGCGACACCGACGCCAGCATGGCCAACGCCCTCCGCCGCGTCATGATCGCCGAGGTCCCCACCGTCGCCATCGACCTCGTCGAGATCGAGGTCAACTCCACCGTCCTCAACGACGAGTTCATTGCCCACCGCCTTGGTCTCATCCCCCTCACCTCCGCCGCCGCGATGGCCATGCGATTCTCCCGTGACTGCGATGCCTGCGACGGGGACGGCTCCTGCGAGTACTGCTCCGTCGAGTTCCACCTCGCCGCCCGTGCCACCGACTCCGATCAGACGCTCGAGGTCACCTCCAACGACCTCAGGTCCACCGACCCCAAGGTCTGCCCCGTCGACCAGGCAAGGGCCTACCAGCATGCCGTCGGCGCCACCGATGCCTATGACACCGCTGCCGCAGCAGACCAGAAGCAAGTATCCCCACTCCTTTTTTTTTCTTTTGATATCGTTGCTGCACTTTTCGCAATTTCTCATGTGCTAGTTTGATTGAAAGTTTTACTCAAATGCCTTGTACTGCCATACATTTGGTTGTTCGAGAATGCTGAACTTGTGTTGTATAGCTCATTGCATCAGCAATGCTTCGTGTGCTTGTTCAATGGTTATATTCTTCAACATGAATAGCTATATATAATCCAATGGTTGATTTGTGTGGTTGTAAGATAGTGAAAAGATCAAAATTCCAAATTAAAATTTCAAGGCAGTTTCTATTACTAGCAGCCTAACAGAGCATACAAGGGCTGCAGAGGGATAAGGTGCTTGTAAAGAAGCATGTAATTCAATCATGCTGAACCAGGTTTACATTTAAGATCGAAGACTTTATGCATGCTGCAATTGCATTTAGGTTTCAATTAGTAGGACTTGTTGCCAGCATTTTGTATCAAAGTACTAGTCATTTTCGCTTATGCATGCTATATGCCTTGACTGCCTTGAAATTAAGCATGAATGAAGCTATACTTGTCTTGTTGTAGAACATCCTCAAGTGCGGTGACGTTGAAGATGAAGGTCTATATTTAGATAGTGAAAACATGAAAACAAGCTTTTGTTGTTGATGCCAACGAATCAAGTTTCTGTTTGTCTTGCCGCTATATCTGAACTAAACCAATATTGCCTAGTTGAAGTACTTCTGTCTCTGAAGATGGCATATCCTTGTTAATATTGAAATTTGGCATACTATCTGATGGATCTTTTTTTCCGTAAGTGTCAATCTGTTTTGCCCTGAAATATTTCAACAGATCATGCACATATGATAGCTCAATAACTCTGTAGGTTGTGTTAGCCTCCACAAACACATTGTAATTTACTACACATGGATGGTTAAACCACGTTCTCTTGAAACACTGGGAAGAAACAAATATATTGTGGTACACTTTTTAGTATGATCGTTGCACTATCAGCATATAGCAATTTGTATTTGTGATTTCTCTCATAGTGTGTAGGTCAGAAGGCATAAAAAACATGAATGTTTAGATTTATCATTTTTTTTCTCACTTGCCACATTTAAAGCTTGAGTTCAAGCCTTGCAGAAGTTCTGTCCAATAAAAATAGTAAAGTATTTATCCTTGTTGGATATGCATGTTACATGCCTGTCTACATGTCTTTCTGGGTTATATAGAGTCAATGGCCTTTGTTTGGGCATCTTTTTGACAAGAGAAATTGAGCAAGAAGAAAATCTTTGTGCAGAAAACAATTTTTCCATTGGCCAGGTCATTTCAACATGTAATGTAAAAAAGGGGTATGGATGAAAGCTCACTTTCTAATATTGTTTGTCTCTCCTTGAAAGCGGTCATAAAAGGGAGATAGAAAAGAAAGGGCCTTGCAATTTCCTTTCAATAATTTAAACAAACAAGTTTGTTGGCTGGCTAGCTACAGCGTAGAGACTAAGTTGGATGTGCCTTTTGTGATAAAGTCAGATCATAACTCTTACCCTATTGTTCATCCTCTCGTCATTCCATGGCACCCAGCCATATATTATTAAGTTACTTACCAATATCATTCTCAGTTTTTTCCACCAAAGTGTGCAGATTCTAATGCTTGTGTTGGGAGTAGCACCATTGTATATGTGACATGTTTCTTCCATTCTCTTCTAAAATAAGTTAATTGCCGTTTTCTTTTCTTTTCTGAGCAATCAGTTAAACAAAAGAAAGAGTTCTTTTTTTTTTTGCACTCTTCTTTGCATCTTCTTTCATTCCATCCTAATTGAGCATTATGCATGGAAGTATAACCGGTCATTAATCATGGAATTATAATTGAGAATTAGACTATTGGTTATTACAGGTTGATTGTTACATACTAATGTGGAAGAGCCACCATCTTGACCACTTTATATAACCTTGTATTGTAGTATGGCCTATAGATTAAATTAACTCTTGTATGTCTTATTGTGTGCATTTATATGCAAATGCCCTGTGCCTTTTGTCTTTATTTGTTCCATTCTTTCATTATTACATGACGCATTAAACAGATATCTGGATTATGTAGCTGCTGTCATGAGTTGCAAATCATGCCCATGCTAGGTCCAAAGCATTATACCAACAAGTTTCTCTTGCATGCGCAGAGCATATGTTCCATTCTTATATTTGGATGCTGTCGATAAGCATTGAACTATCCTTTTATCTTTGTTCAATTTGGCCAAATGGTTTCAGTGAAATCTGCTAGTACTTGTAGGAGATTAATCTTCAGTTTTCCTGAAAAAAAATTGTCAGAAAGCTGTAAACATGCTATCTTGTTTAACTATTACTTTTCAGTAGTAAGCTTATAATATATTGCTGATTTTAGGGGCATACTAATTGTTAAGCTGCGTCGTGGGCAAGAACTGAAGCTTCGAGCAATTGCTAGGAAGGGAATTGGAAAGGACCATGCCAAATGGTCCCCAGCTGCTACTGTTACTTTCATGTATGAGCCTGACATTCGTATTAATGAAGAACTCATGGAGACACTGACTCTTGATGAGAAAAGAAGCTGGGTGGAGAGCAGCCCTACAAAAGTATTTGACATTGATCCCAACACCCAACAGGTCATATTGTTTTCTAGTACTTTTTTATTATGTTTTTCTTATGATTTCATCAACTAACCCTTGCAATTATATATCTTTCATCGCATGCTACTATCAACTAATCCATAGAATTAACATACATCATGCAGTAGTAGTTTGCAGTTCCATGCCACAACTATGATGCTATACAAACTTAATGGATTACGTAGTGGCCAATTTTTGCTGGTGCTGCTACAGTTGCTCATTTATGTGTTGTTGGCTTGCAATCTGCCACTACAGTAGGCACTTACATTGTAACTTAGCACTGGCGATCTTTAGTGGTGTACTTTTTTTTTCTTCTTAGTGCTTAGCTATATCTAGTGTTGGGCTTTTGAATGAAATTGTAGTCAAATACCTTTTGTTTTGAGTTTGATTATTGATCATGTTGGCATATGGATACACATTACACTGTGCTGGTCTGTACTGTAAAGTTTTGAAATGATCACATTTCACCACTACCATTCAATGTTTTTTTCCATCAAAGTTGTCATTCATGTGAGCATGCATACGTTATGTGTTATCTGAGCTTGGCTACATTTTTTCGTAGCATACCCAGTGTTCCAGAAAACGCTAGGCATTAGGCGGGCGGTAGCATGGTGCCTAGTGCCTGGTGCGCCTAGGTCCTGCCTAGCAAACAGTGTCAAATGGCAAATTCATGAATCGGTGAAACACATGGATGCATATGGTAATGTGGGATTTGTGCTAGTACTAGTGATGACACTTATGTATCAATGAAAGATAGGAAACACATGAATGAAGTTTTACTTATGCTATAAGAGGAATTATATGGTGAAAGCAAGCACATGGTGAAAGAATGAAAGTAGGCAACCAGGGATGTTGGATCAGCTTTGAATGGTCCAGATCTAAGCGGAATCCCATCTCCTCCACTTAAACACGTTTTACATATAACCCCCTACAAAAATTACAAAATTCCACGCCTTAAGTGGAGGAGGTGGGATTCCGCCTGGATCTGGACCCTTCGAGGCTGATCCAATGCCCTTGGTTGTCTACTTTCTTACTTTCACCACGTGCTAGCTTTCACCATATAATTCCTCATGCTATAAATAGGAAAGAGATCAGCAGCTTCTGCCCCCCTTAGACCTGCCTAGGTGCTCTAGCTGCCCAGCCAGCCGATTATGGCCAAATGGCCAAATCATGGCGGCCTCAGAGCACTTACAGCTAAAGCTTCTGTTTTCATGAATGGCATCTTCAAACCTGTCCTTGTTCTTTTTTGTGTGTTTGGGGGGGGGGACACCAAACCGAATCACATACCGCTTGCAGACCTTAATTCAAGATGAATACAATGCATGATGGAAGCTGTCTTTTCCAATAAAATCAAAGGGGATAAGTGCACTTGAGGCCCAGCGCCAAGCATACACCTGGCAAACATCAAGTGCAAAAATAAAAATAAAGTTTCGCTGCATGTTTAGAACAAAATTACGTGCCTGATGCCAAAACTTAGACAGCAGCACATGTATTTTGATAAAAAAAATTAATATAATTTATGCCATGTGCTGGGTAGTTACTCGTCAAAGTTTGGTTGACACTGTTTGTCAACTCCTGAAATGACCGTTGAGAATCCATTTCTTGTTTTGGTCCATGAACTATTTTGTTTTTGTTTCTTAACTATTGTTAAACCCTGTTACCTTAGCACTTTGCTGCTAGTGGTGCATTCCTTCCTTTGGACACTGCATTTTGTGAAACTTGAGGAACTTTTGTCACCCTGTGCCTTGCCTTGACATTTAGGAGTGTGTTCATGCATCTTATACCGCATCAGTCCATTCTAAAGAATGATCCTGTGCATGCATCTATTTATAAAACATTACTTACTTTTATGGGATCTAGCCAAGCATTATCAACTACTGTCGCTAGTCTCTTGGTGAGGCTTCTGGCCTTCTGGGAGAAATAAGTTTGGTTTCTGTTATTCAGTCAGTTTTCCAATTACAACTTCATGGCTGTCTTTTTTTAATTTACACAAATGGTAAATGTTACCAAATGATCTTTTTGTTGTTTTCAAACTGTATTCATATATTCTGTTGTATTTATTTTTATTTTTGCAAATGCAAATTTGGTCCATGGAGCTTTTTGTTTCTAATGATTTACTGTACACACGTGCTTAGGGCTGCTCACCACTAGTTTTATTATGGCAACTGGCCCAACTTTTGACTCAGCGGCATTCTCCCGATTTGTTGGATGCAAGAAATACTTCATGTTGAGTACTTATCTCTTTTTGTCACGTTCTCAGGTGGTGGTGGTGGATCCAGAGGCGTACACATATGACGATGAGGTTATCAAGAAAGCAGATGCAATGGGGAAGCCAGGATTAATAGAGATCAATGCTAAGGAGGACAGCTTTGTCTTCACGGTGGAAACAACAGGTGCCATCACAGCTTACGAGTTGATTACGAATGCCATCACGGTCTTGAGGCAGAAGTTGGATGCTGTTCGCCTTCAAGATGACGATGGCGATCTCGGTGAACTCGGCGCCCACCTTGTTGGAGGCTAGCAGCTTCTCCGTGAAGAAGAATTACTCCCACCTGTAGGCAGATATATCTAACTAGTAGTATCATGCTCGTGGCAAGATGCGATGTCTCCTTTAGAGCTTGTAATAATTAATATCTATCCTCTCCTTGTTCATGCCATGACCTCTGGAACAGCATTGTCTGCTGCCGTTCTCTTGTGATGTTTTCTCGGGACTCGCGATGCTCCATTTCGGTTGATTGGCCCTCTGCGATGCATACGGTTTGTTGGCTTGAATGCGGAGTTATTTGCAGGTCTCCCCAGATTCATAACGCCGAACGCAATGTGCCGTTTAATGCTGTACATTTTCTGAGTGGAATGCTCTGAATAGTCTAGTACTGCTAGGTGGTTTGTTAGATCGGCCGATGTTCTGAATACGATGCGCGTATTTACGCCCATTCGTGTTCCGCCATCGCCATGTGGAGGATCAGTACGCTTCGCTGGATGTGCCCAAAGATTTGGTGTTTTCCCCAGTTAATGCTGGATCCTCTGTCGCTCCTTTGGTATTTTAGATAGTAGATGGCTCGATGTTGGATGGAGGCCTCTGCGGGCTGCGGCTACGGATTGAATGGATCTGTCTACAAAGATGTTTGTCTGCAATTCTGCATTTGCTGGTAGGTGAACTTTGCCCAGAGGGCTACTCCAGGGAAATAGAACGCTGTTTGCTTCTTCTTCTTCTTTTTTGTTTTAGGTTCTCGTGATATTTGTAGGTGAAAACAAGGGAAACAGCTGTTTGCTTGTAAATTTATTGGTTCTTGATCCTCGTTTTGCTGTCCGTTTGGCGCCATCTTTTTCTGTAGTCTCCTATGTTTCGTACGGGTCTTTTTCACATTGTTTTATGTGGCACTTCATAGCTCAACGACGAATGTCTCGCTGATTCCATACACACCATTGCCAGCCTAGCAGCCAGGAATATTCAGTGATATACAACAAATCATATTTCTTTCTTGACCAAAAATGCTCCAAGGATTCCGTATTCATTACCTTCGAAGACTGATCTCCATCTGTTTTCAGTTCGCAAAACTGTAGATCTGATTTGATTGGATAGGATTGACTGAATGCTAATCCCGAGGCACCACCACCGTGTGGTACATTCTGTACATGGAACGCACGGTATGGCTAGCTATAATCTTTTCTCTAATGTAGGTAGGCATGATGGATCAATTAACAGCCATCAATTTGAACAAACGTAATTTTAATTTAACTGTTCAATTGGAACTGATCTTTTAGGCTTCCGTTTGAACCGCGGAAATATTTCACGAATCCTGAAAGAATCTCACGAGAAAAAAGGTTCAATCCTCACATTTCATTTGTTTCCTGTAAAAACGGTAGGAAATTCATGAGAAATTTAAACGATCCGAAACGAAACGGGGCTGGGCGGGAGGGGCCTTAAATTAAGCAACGGGAAATGGATCGACGAGTTCATTATTGGTATGGCCTTTTTAGCGAGTACTAGCTAGCGTCAGACCATATAAATGCAAATCCGATAGCATTAGAGGTTTGGATTCTGTTCGATACGGATGTTGGGCGAACCATCCATCACAGGCTCTTCTCTTCTGTGCACACGCTTTCTGCACCTGTTGGCCGATTGACCTGTCAAGCAACAACACAACCACTACTACAGAAATCATCATCACAGACGGTTCAGAACGCCATCGAGAGACATTTTTTGTGAACCGTCAAGAATAATAAGTCCGTGATGAAGGAGATCATCGAGACGGTTTTCCACCCGTCGAGAAAATATATATCACGATTTAAGGTTCTATTAATAAACCGTATGTGAGATTTAATTATCGCTGCAGACGGTTCTCATTTAAAACCGTATGATATCTAAATATCATGACGGTTTCAAATCATAACTGCTCTCTGTGATGACCTTTTTTTCCCCACACCCTCAAAGCAGAACCTCCATTATTTATGGTGTTGTTCAAAATTTCCATCAATATTTCTACAACGATATTTACAAGGCACAACCAGCTTATAGATATTGTAATTGAATATCCGCACTTCCTATATGCATTGTGGCAAATATTTGTCCGATCATGATAGACTTAAAATATAAACATTTGTTCATGGAAGACCCGACTTGCAATCACATTTGTTCAATCTTTAATTAGCCTAACTAGAGTAATCTATGAAATACATCTACAAATTTTTCAAAGTACCATGTTCTCCCACCGCGGCACGACGGGTGACGTCAAGCAAGAGCATGCCGTCCGGTACTCACACACCGTGGCACGACGGGACTTCTGCAACAAGGCCACTTCATATGGCATGAAGCAAATCACACACTCCAAAGGTGTCGATTCGATCAAGCACTCTATGGTTGCCGCCACCTCACCATGTCAGGTATGGTCTTGGTTAATTTATTAGACGAGTTCCATCAACATTATCATAAGAAGGAGAAAAGCGCTACAAATGTTTATATTTTAAGTCTATCCTGATCGGACAAATCTGTTGCCTCAATGCATATAGGAAGTGCAGATATTCAATTACAACATCTATAATCGCCATGTCTCGTAAATATTGATGCAGAATACCTAAGTAGATGAAAATTTCAACAACAAACCATAAATAATGGAGATTCTCACGAGGGTGTAGAAAAAACATCTAGTTCCAACAAGCAAGATATTGTTAAGTTGTTGCATTCAAGATGAGCAAATATGTATTAAGGATAATATCATGTGACAATACAATGAATCGTACAAACAAGAATAACCGCAAGTTTTTGACATATTTTCCAATTAATGAATACCATTTGACAATTGTACAACTCCAGAAGTTATCAGGCAGCGTGGAACGCGCCTTTTTTATGTATTACTTCGTGAGCAGGAAGTAACAAACTCTCCCTCTAATGTTGCTCAAATGGGCCTTAGTCAACGCAGTTTTAACCGCAGATCGCTATTTTTTTAGCGATTTATGGTTTGCATGTTGTAGCAAACATAAAATCCACATAGGTTATTTCCCTGACCTTACTGGTGGCATTGCAAATAAAACCTACGGTTAGTTCTAGAGTCACTATTACGGGGTTTGATATAGAATTGTTGTGTATAGCGGATACCGAAAGTTCAAATCATGTCTGTAGTTTAGTCCAATCTTTCACGTGTTTGAACGCTCTACAAGATTGCAAAAGGTTAGCCTAAGCCATTCCAATAGCAATATAAACCTGGAACAACTTACACGACCATGTATGTAGGAAACGTGATTACCTAGTGAGTAATTTTGCGATAGGTGTCAAGTCGTGGTTTCCGCCACGTCCGGAATCAAGGTACTTAACCCGGTTTGTAGGTTGGTTCAATTACAATTAGAACCCAAAGAAACCTACATGTATATCACAATGGACAATGAACGAAAACAGAGTTGCGTGCACAAGATGCACTAAAGTATAGCATGTGGTAGCACTTACCCCAGGTTATGGGGTATAAGTATGAATTCTTTATCTTTTTGTGCTAGCAATGCCTCTATCACGTATTTCTCGACCATATTTATATCCTCATCCATTGTTTGCTTTGAGACTATATGTGGGTCGAGGAAACCGATCGATAGTTTCTGCCGTGTCGCTTCAAGTTGCATGTATCTATATATACAAAGGCGTAATTATATATATATTGGAGGACATTTATCACTATTAGATTTAATGTAGACCGTGATAGCACACACTTACAAGGTCCAAGATCTTATGAGTGCGTGTCGAGGGCGCCGAGGTTGTAGAGATGGAACAAGTCCGTAAAATCGACCGCCAAGAAGCCCTCACGAGTCGTTGAATAGATGTTCATACTTGAAATTAACGCCGATACTTGTTGTACGCTCACGCCTAGTTTTCCAGCTTGTTGGGTGTACCAATTATGCAATTGTTGGCAAGCTATACTAAGTGAAGTTACGCTGCCTTTCGTTAGTAACGGCTCTCCTAGCTTATATTTTTTAGCCAACTCAGCAGATGGATAGTTGACATGTTCTTGCTGTCTTTCTTCCGCTTTGTCCTTACCTTTCTTTGTTTTGTATGAACCCTTCACGGAGAGGAATGGGCAGAAAGAGGTCAACATTATGTACATCAAGTGGAGTCTCGCTCTACGATCGCTGATTTGGTAGCCAATCGATCGACGATACAATAGGCGAATCCGATCGTCGCGGTTGTTGCATGACGAAGGGACGCACTGTGGAGATGTCGCCGCTAGGCCATTGGATGAATGTGCCAATGGCATCCCCAAGTTTCACGATCTCGCTGCTTGGTGGCTTCAGAGATCGACAATTTTGAAACTATCAAATACCTCATCCACATTGACCTTGGTGAAACCGGTGCTATCATGGTACCGTGCACCATGGTCCCTTAGTGGATGGATACGCCATGCCCCAAGCAAATGGCCGAGGAACGGTGCCATTGCTAATTCTCACTTGGAGATTGCACCGTGGCCACCTTAATGTCACATACAAGATAAGTTCCGCTATGTTCATCTATGTCACTTGGAGGAACGGATGCACGAGACTGCTCTTCACGGCAAGTGCAATGACTTATGACATACTTCGGGCTTGTACAAGATTTCTTTCTTGATTGGTGAGCCTTTCCTCGAGGATTCGTATCCTTTCATAAAATTCTTCTCTCGCCTCCCTCAACTCTTCTCTCAACTCTCCTCTCAACTTGTCCTCCAAATTCTTTATAAGATTTGACTCGGCGCTCGCTTTTAGTTCTCTTCTTACTTAAGTATATGTGGAAGTCGTCAGGGAATCCAGTTTTCCATGGAACAAAAACCCTTTTGCCTCTTGTACGACTGTGGTGTTCCTTGTTTCCCAAGGCTTTGGATAGTGCATCTTTCTCCTCGTCTGGGAAAAAGAGCCATCGCCGATTGTGTACTCAACGCCACTGCAAGATCCGGACAAGTTATTTCACTTATGAAGTCATGGACTAATTACGTAAATTGGTAGTTCGACGATATATTACGGCGCTAGCGCACTTCCTCGTCCGCTGGGTTTACAAAGGCAGTTGCTATGAGGACGTGGCAATGACCTCGCTCTTAGCCGCCTCCGCAGCGTTGATCTCGGATCGGCGGAAATGGCGCGATACCTCCTCGTCCTCCCTCGTCCCATTGCGCTCTCTTCCCGTAGTAGCGCCGAGCAGTGTCAGTCTGTGGGGTGAGTGTTCCTGCCTGCAAGGCCTTGTTTGTTTCACTTTGACGCATTTAATCTGCCTCGCTGTCTTCATCCCAACAAAACGCCCCACGTGTCCTCATCAATGAACCCATACTTAGAGTATGGAACTGATCCTTCTTGACGTAGTCTACTAAAAGCGTATGCTTGAAGGTCTTCCATGCCTTTCCTACCGCTAGCAAGGCATACCGTCGCACTAGGGGAGCGGATTCTTCCGAATGTTGAACGATGAAAGAATTTCCGCCGCAAGGCATTGCGAGCCTCAATAATCACCAACCTCCAGAAGATAGCGTGATCGAACCCGCTCCTGCTACTATCCCGCACATATTCAAATGCATTCGCACGCCTTTTTTGGCTTTCTAGGGGCCCCATCCTTTGGATCGATCTTCGTAATGGTATATCGGTCTGTTGGCCTTTTGTTTGGTCCTCATGCAATAGCGGGTCGATTCTTCTTTTGAGGGCACATCATGTCCTTCGCACGATGGATTAGAGGACGACATCTTCTTTACAAGTTAAAATAGTTTCAAAGTAACTAAAAGAGAAGAACAAATAAAATCGCATTAGAGTGAATGAGTTTGTGGATACCATGGCTTGTTATTAGCCTTTTAAAAGAACTAGCCTAAATGGCTTGTTATTAGCCTTTAGCAAAGAAGCGAACTAGGAGGTTGCCGAACTTAATAAAAATTTCTAGAAGACTCTCCCTAAAACTAGGACATCCACACAAGACAAGGTAAGAATACATATGGATTGAACTTTGACAGCTAATGTAATAATAGAAGCGTAAACTCAAGATCTCACATATGAACATGTACAGATACTTAATAAAGCAATTAGCATAAATCTCATATTGATTGTTTGAATGTTCTCGATGTCGGGTTGCCTTAAAAGGCCCTCCTCGCCACAATGGACAAGTAATAGACTAGATTGTGACAACTTTATCTCAATAACAGATTTAATACTTGATAAAGTTAAGTATAAATCTACTCAATTGCTTATCTTATATGCACAAGAATAGAGAATCATTCAAAGCAAGCTTATCGATGAAGAATAACATGCTCAAGCAATGCTAAGGAAACAAGATAGTGAAATGTTACCGTAAATTAGCCGCAAGATAGATGACAATAGCAGTAAGCAGAAATATTCACTAACTAAGCATATAAAGACAGGTTTGCAATAGAGCTAATCAAATATATATATATGAAAGTGAAATTGACTGCTAAGATTTGTTGTCACAATTAGTCTATTCCATCCCCTAAATCATCCTTCGAACATTAAGCCCACACAAAAGGTCCCCAAGCCAAGCAGATCGACCGCCCTTTGCAAGACCGAGAATAATCACGTAAAGTGTCCAGAACTCACTAACTAGCAGAGCAACACCGAAAAATAGAGCAAATGGCCAGCAAGTGCCTCTAGATCGAGCGGCCTCTAGCTCGATGGCTAGTCCCCAAATACTCAATCAGTTCCTCGATCCTCGAGATCCACAGAGAGGCACCGTATTTGCTTACGAGCGCGTTGATCCGAGCCAACAAAGCGAGGCAAAGCACGAGAATCACGGTTGAAGCCCGAGATGCACAAGAAACACCGGGGGGAGCACGCCGGGGAGCGTTACAGCAGGGAGGACGACGATGGGGAGCACGCCGATGCGGGAGGACACCAAGGGAGGACGGCAGGGGAGGACGGAGGGGGACGCCGAGGGAGGACGCCGAGAGGGAGGACGCCGAGGAAGCACGACGCCGAGGAGGCCATGGAGACAAACGCCTCAAAGGTTAGGGTTTGGCCGCTGTGAATGAGCCTCAAGGCTGGGAGATATATAGAGGAGAGCACATCACGCACGGTGCCTAAAATATAACGGCTCAGGATATTATCGCTGCACGGTTCTATAATAGAACGAACCGTGATGTTGAGATATCACGAGACGGTTATATAATAGAACCGCTCTGTGATGTTGAGATATCGCATGAGCTAGGTAATATAACCGTCAGGATAAATAACATCGCTGCATTATTATGTTAAAGAAGCCTGCGTGATATATATCGCTCAACGACATTCACTTGTTTGGTTGATTCAATGACTCTTGTCTCGTGCTTTGTTGTATCTTCTCGAAAGTTGTCTTTAATGAATATAGACTATAATTTGGGTTGAAGTGGAGATTCTAATCCTCAATTCAAACCCTAAAATCTGAGAGCAATCACATACAACTATTTCCATATTGCCAAAGTAGACATGATTCTGTCTTGTTTGCCATAGTCTACATAATTTATTTCTTGTCATCAATTATGTCCGAATGGCCATCTTTGAATCATGTATTTGGAATCATATTGATATTAAGAATAAATACTTGCTCTTATACTTGCATCTTTTCCATCAATCCGGATGCTTTACAAGCTACTTACAAAGATCATCACAATCCTATATACATAATTCAGATGCTTCACAAGCTACTTACAAAGATCATCACAATCATATGTACAAAGCATGATGGGTCGATCATCTTTACAATAGCATTAATGTAATATTATTACACATGAAAATTAGTAAGCATGATGACAATGCACCCTTCTCATAACTACCACCACATGCTTATTCTTTTGTATGAAAATTAGCCCTTCATGATGATCGACGTGTGTAGCTTGCTTCCTCATGTTGTTCTTCCGGGACCAGGATGTCATTTCCGATAGGTGGCAACTCATCAAATTGATTGTACTCTTCCTCATCTACTACATTCTCAACTCCGACAATTCTCCTTTTCCTCAAGAACTACGTGGCGCTTCTTGTTGGGCCGACTGCCTACATAGAAGACTTGAACAACTTGGTTAGCGAAAGTACGTAATGGTTCATCTTGGTATCCGACACGCTCGAGGTCCACAAAGAGTGATGCCATTCTTGTCAACCTTCACGCGGCCGAGGTGGACCCAACAGCACCGAAATAGGGGAATCTTGAAAAGTACGTGAGTCGAGCTCCCATATCTCCTCTATGAACCCATAGCTAGTAGGAGCTCCTCGTCAACCCAATGCAGATTATTGAATGCATCTATGTGGATACCGCTGCTCGGGTTTGTGCTCTTCATATCCTCGATCTCTCGTAAAATGTGTACCCATTTAAGTCATATCCTTTCCATGTGACAACCGTAAAAGTTGGTCCTTTTGCCAACCATGTCAACAGTGTCATCCGACGAGCTCCCAAGTGATAGGTCGCTCCTTCAACCATTTGTTGAATCAAGGTTATGCTGCCTCGTGATCCAAGACTCTCGCGTCTTTGGATTCTTCTTGCCTTAGCCATTGCTTGTGCTCGACGATATAGGCGGACACTACTGCCATGTGTTGCAAAACCGTGAAATGGGCTCGAGCATACGCAACCGAATCAGCGTGATTGCTTTCTTCCGATGGTCCCGACACTTCGAGCCTCCCCTCATGGCGAGATCGAGGCACACCTATCGGTTCGACTCGGGCCATGTAATCGACGCCGAACTCGACGGCCTCTTACATTTATAACCTTCGACAATGCTACCCTCGGGACGAGATCGATTTCAGATCGAAGACACGAGAATTCCATGTACCTCTCTTTAACGGGTACATGCTACGAGAACACCGCCCGATATCTTTATCTCTGCCACAAGGTGAACAATGAGATGGACCATGATATCGAAAAATGATGGAGGGAAATACATCTCAAGATTATATAGAGTCATCACCACTCACTTTGCGAGCATCTAGTCCCGATCGATGACCTTCCGAGTGATTGTGTTAAAGAAATAATACAACCTAGTGATTGTCTCTCGGACCTTGACCGCAAAATACTTCTAATTGCACGGGGAGCATCTGTGGTCATCAAGACATGACAATCATGAGACTTCATGCGGTTAATTTCAAATCTTCCAACTAAACAAGTCTCTTCATGTTGGAGGAGTAACGGACGAAATTTCACACCATGCAAGCAGCGCAGCTCAGCTTCTTTCGCCTTTGACAGAGTATAACAAGGTGTTCCAAGTCACGTGACGGCCTTTATCGCCTCTCTTTCGGTGCTAACTCGTGTCTTATGCCCATATAGATCAAGTCAAGCCGTGCATGTTGATACCATCCTTTGTTTTACCCTTAATGTTGAGTAAGAGACCAATCACGCATCGCAGTCACATTCTTCTCACGTGCATGACATCGATGTAGTGGCTAACTTCTAGGTGCTCCTAGTAAGGTAGGTCCCGAATATTGATCTCTTCTTCCACATGCTCTTTTCACGGGTACTTGATTTACGCCCCTTTCCATACACGCAACATCAAAATCCTTAAGAATGTCATGAACATCTCTCCCGCCAAACGCCTTGGAGCTGAACCATTTTCGCTCCTTCGCCAAAAAGTTGCTTCATCTTGCGATATAGGTGATTCCTCAAGGAACCTACCAGATGACGATGTACACGGTTTTATGGGAGTGATTCACCATAAACTCTCAGATCATCTAAGTAGTGAGTGTGCTTTGGTTCCTTTTATACTCTGGCCCGAAAGTTAGCAAGGGCGGGGTAATCATTTATGGTGCGAGAACAACAAGCGAAGGCAAAGTAAAGTTCTCTCGCTTGTATGCGCATCCCATACGTAAAATTCCAGAACCCACAAGTGTTTTAGATCTTTCACCAATGGAGCTAGGTACACATCAATATCGCTCCTGTGTTGTTTCTGTCCTTGGATAAGCATGCACAACAAAATGTACTTCCGCTTCATACACAACCAAGGAGGAAGGTTGTGATACATGAGATTTACGAGCCAAGTGCTATGCCGAAGTGCTCATGTTACCGAAAAGATTCATTCCATCTGTACTAATCCAAATCTTATATTTCTTGATCCGCACCGAATTCTTGAAAGCTCCTGCCGATGTTTCTCCACCGGATGGAATCGGCAGGTGCCTTAGCATTCCATCATTCTTACGCTTCCTCAAAGTGCCAACGCAAGAGTTTTGCCTCCTTTGGGTTCGCAAACAAACGCTTCAAACGGGGAATTACAGTGCAGATACCATGCCACCTTAGCAGGAGGACCTTTTTCACCTTAATGCTCTCGCCATCATCATCCGAATGACTCTTACGCTTGTACCGGATGCGCTGCTACACGGACATATATGCAAGTTTGTGTATTGTTTGCGATGACAGATATACCGCTTGGACATGCATGTATTCTTTCTACTTCCATTCCCAAGGGACAAAGAACCTTCTTGGCTTTGTAGGTGGTTGTCGGCAACTCGCTTCCCTCTCGAAGCATGTCCGCCAATAGACGTGGAATAACGCTGTGAAACTCTTTTATCTGACCAACCGCTGCTTACCTTCAATTTGAGTAGTTGAAGCACGGATGATAACCTTGTGTATTTCAACTTGCACCCTGCGAACAAAGGTTTCTCCGAAAGTGCTCCATTAAGCCTCGAACTTTCCATATTCCCCTCATCAAGGTTTCCTTCGCATTATGTAGCATCTTATCCAAATTGTCATCGCGGTAACTTCGTCCTCATCGAAGCACAATCGATATGATCATCCGACATATCATTGACTTTCGACGATATATTAACACTACTTGTCGCTTTCAGATATTATACTTTAGCCATGACCGGTCCAACATGTATAGCCCTTTTGAAACCCATTCGAATCAAGTGTGCTTCGACCATGCGGTGAAGTTTCAAACATCTTCAGATTTTCAGAATCAATGTACCGGACATGACATGAATTGCACCCCTTATTAAACATATCCTCCTCTCGCTCTTTTGAAAGTGGAGACGCCATTAAGGTACTCAACACTAAATGGGTTCTTCAGACAGACATCCACCGATCCATCTCGCTACACATGTAACACTTAGTGTTAAATATTAAGTGCACGGTGTAGTGCGATATACACATTCTTAAACTAATTATGCAATTACATACCTTAATTACATCACAAAGAAATAATTAACATAATTCAAATTAATCTTCAATATAATAATGAAATTAGAACCCATTACTAACCTTAGATCACCAAAGACTTGAATTGGTCTATAAGCTAGATCTAAACAATCTTTAAATTCTATCTTAACAAGCTAGTTAGCTACATCATGATCGAATATTATATTATGCAAATAGAACCATTACTAGCTAACCTTATAGATCAAACAACCAACACATGGTTCTACAAGCTAGATCTAAAAAATCATCAAATTCCTTCCTTATGAAGATAGATGTTGAATATAATGCAATTAAAACACATTACTAACCAAATATCACAAACAACATATGGATCCAGCCTACAATTAAGCTAGATCTAAACAAACAATCTTTAAATTAATTCTTCCTAATCAACCTAGATATTGAATTGATGCATGCAATTAGAGAACTCATTACTAACCTTAGATCACCAAAATCAAATGAATCTAATATCACCCTTCAAATCAATGGCTTTTTCAAAAATCGCCCACTTCCCAAACCGCCACTTAGGATAGAAACCAAACCCTATAAACGAAGTGGATGGATCGAGGCTCGTTTTGACGGAGACGGTTTATATTCTGTACCGCGTGATGCAGAAATAACCGCGACGGTTTCTAAATATAACGTCCGTAATGACTATGAGATATTATGCATTTCGCTGTTTTACCAACCGTCAGGAAATCACTGCACGGTTTTACTTCAAACCGCTCTGTAATGAGTATCAGAGCCATCCAGCACTGCTATATTTAGAAACCGCTGTGATATTTCTTACATCACTGACGGCGGTAATATAAAACCGATGCAGGATATCCGTGATTGACGGTTTGAGTACATAACCGCTCTGTGATGTTCTGATATTACGTACGGTTTTTCAAAACCGCTCTATGATCGTAAGCGTCGATATAAGCCTCATTGTGTAGTGAACCACCGTTCTTGCAATCCATGCATGAAGTTTTTTTTCTTTTTATTATTATTATTATTATTATTATTATTATTATTATTATTATTATTATTATTTTGTACCAAAGGGCTGGGAGAATAGGAGACTTACTGAGTTGAAGTAACTCATTGCCCACAAGACAAGAGTCTACTAGCGGTGGCACTGCTGTGGTCTACGAGGTGCATGTTTCGTAAATGCCTTAGGGCGCCTCAATCCATGGTTTCTATGAGTAGTATCTAGAGAAGAGAGAAAGCAATAAATCAATGTATAGTTTCCCAACCCATAGTTTCCATGAGGGCATCCGCAATGGTTAAAGATAATTGCTCTATAGTAAGATCCATGTCATCTATATACCATGCTATAGTAAACCCGTGCAATGGTGAATCTATATAGATGTCTATAGCTATTTTTAATTAATAGAGTGCTCTCTTTCTTCATTTAATTAATAGACAATCTATGTGTCTATAGATAGCGCAGCTCTCTCTCTTCATTTAATTGCTTGCCACATAGGATAGATGTTGATATGGACTTCTTATAGATAGATGACTAGGCACCATTATGATGCCCCGAGCAAAGGTTCAGAGGAGAGAGAGAGCAATAAACCAATGCATGCACCACAAACATGTGACTTGGTAAGCGTAAACGCCCAACCCCGATTTTGCTCGCTTGCGCTCTTGGCACCAAGCGTCGACCCAGCTTCTTGCATGAGACACTATTTCTTTTGTTTTTCCTTCTCTCCTTCCTTAATTCCTATACCACATCGATTTTTTGCTTAGTTGGCAAGATAATTAATTCTATGGACACCAGCTAAGATGAACGGTTGGGAATGCCCTTAGGATGGCATAGAACCCTCAGGGCAATCCCAACACTACAACACAAGAAACCACTAATGGCGCTTATATATGCCGCTATAAGTGCCTAAACGCCTCAAAAACACTTTTTCCGACGCTTATTGGTCAAGGAAAATGCCATCGGGAAGTAATCCCCGCTTATCTAGCTTGGCACATAATAAATGCCGGGTTGGTTATCGACGGCACATAACAAATGTCGAGAATAGAGTTACCCCGCACATATTAAATGCCAGGTTGTCCATTGCCGCACATAATAAATGCCGGGAATTGGTTATCGACGACACATAACAAATGCCGAATAGAGTTACCTCAGACATACTAAATGCCGTGGTTGTCCATTGCTTCGCACATAATAAATGCCGGGTTTCCTACTAATGGCACATGTCAAATCTGGGGAATAGTCTAGTACGGCATTTATTATATGCCATCTTAGAGCAAAGGTGGCACATATGAAATGCCTTGATATAGTTATCGCACTCAATTAATGCCGGAATAGCCTTAGTCCCGACACATAATAAATGTCGGGTTTTCTACTAATGGCACATATCAAATGCTCGAATGGTCTAGCACGCAGATATGAGGAATGCCATGTTATTAAATTTGTGACACATTAGAAATGCCGTGGTATCTATTTGTGGCACATAATAAATACTATTTCAATGTTGATCACGCTACCATTTCATTGATACTAGTTCAATGCATGTTTAAGGCATGTACAATAGCCATTTTGTTGCTTGTTTAAGAGAATACATGGTAGATACTCAAATAATGCATATGAAAATATTATAGAAGCATAAATATTATAGAAGCTTAGACAAATGAGTTGTTCACATTTCAAACTTGTTGCAACTTGGCCTCACACATGACCTGCATTTTCACACACCGATCAATGATACACGAGATGGATAATCGACATCGTTAAGGGCATGTAGGAGATAAACTAGTCTCTAACAAACCGCACCTAATCTGAACTCTTTAACAAAAGAATCCTAACTTAAGAAGATAACTACTCGGCCTTCGCCGAGCTTGGTGCAACTCAAGTACTTGTGCATGCCGGGTCACCGCTTCCTCAGGCGCTTGTTCATTGATATGTCTTGCCCCACATGACACCCTACAAGAGGAGAGGACTATTTCATGCAACCAAGTTCTATTGAACATCTAGATGGAGGAACATAAAAATATTAATGACAATGAAAAAAAAGGATCACAATGGTCTTCAGAGAGACCAAACGATGACCACAAGATTTGACACTACTTATGGTTTGTCAAGACAAGTATGTAGAACAAGGAACAAAAGTACCAAAATGTAAAAGTGAATAGTCGGTTGAAGAACTGCAAGTTACATACCACCGGATCTTGAATTCGCTCCTCGTGCCTTTCTCGCAAAGACAATTCTCTCAAACTCGAATAGTGGTTGCCAAATGGCTTCAAAAGGATTCATTGAAGCTCGCGCTTTGACTATAAGGAACAATTTGATTGTTTTTGTCTCCACCAATTCAGATGTTGTCGATTGTTTCTTTTTCTCGCTTGTCAACTTGTTGCTTCTCGCAAGGCTTCCTCATCATCTGAATCAAGAATTATCATTATCAGATCTTGTCCTTTTTTCTGCTTGCTCTATTGAACGATTTGTCATCCTTGCTAGCACTGCCGCACTCCCAACCACAAAACCCAAGTGCAACAGTGCAGTTTGTAACTCCAGCTGTAAGTACATCAACTGCTGGGCTCAAGAAGTTTCTTGCTGCTCGCAGAATATGTGCCTACAGAGAAAAGATTGATTGACATATCACAGAGAGACCAAGTAAATTTCCATCAAGTAGCAATTCTGCTTATGTTCTATATTCCCATGAAAAACACTTGCATTATAATAAGTAGAATATACAATGCGATTTTCCTTTTCAAAAGTTCTAGCCAGATGAAAATATCCGACAACAAGAAATTCATTGGAAGAAACTCCATTTTTAAGTTAACATAATGCTTACTTCACTATTAAGGCGTAATGAGAAAATGGATAGGATGTAGGAGGCAATTATAAAGCTGAATGAGATAAATGCACAAAGCAATTATAAAGCACTTGGGCAGAATAAAAATCCGCTAAACAAAAGCCAAAATTTCTACATTGATAAGAATGGAAAAGGTAAACCAAAAAGGCAAGGTTACCTCTTTCAACTTTAAGTGCATTGGTTCTTTAGTAAGATTGCATACTTACAAGCTTGTACTTTGGTAGAGTTCTTCAAACTTTTTCTTCTTTTTTTCTTTATCCAAAGAGGTCAATCAAGAGTTTATCGTCTCTCAAAGTCAAGAATTATACTTACATGGTTACACTTGGACCATGATGGATCCGAATCAAAGTCACATACTATATTTAAGTAGCAGCTCACACAACTAAGAATTTTTCAGATGTCATTTTAATTAAAGGGTGTTTGACCCAAAACTAGATAGCATCCAGAGCAAAATAATAAATGTCAACTAACTTAATCATCTTATTATTTATCGATTCCTTTTTGCTTTCATCAACTTCATCTCTAAGAGTCTGGTCCATATATGCTAACCAACAATCATTTCTGTACCAAGTGCATAACTCGAAAGGAGGAAATTTCAAAAGGTGTTTAGATCATATAAAATTATAAAGGTTGTATAGATCAATAAGATTTAGGAAATGGCCACCAACACCGTGATATCCAAAATATACCGATCGAGATCTACACAAAGTCAAGGCTTTACTTTTCATAGTAATTTATGCAGTCATACTTCACATCATGAATATGATAATGAAATACACTTAATATTTTGCGCTAACCAAATGTTGAAAAGGCAACAAAATGAACTCTTTGGGCCCCTAAGTCATGCCCTCAGGCGCATACATCAATCTATCTAACATGAACTGCCGATAAATCATCCAATGTGATAGTTTTGGATAGTATCATAGTACTATTCAACGAAGTTAGAAGAAAAACCTTGCCATCCTGGCTCGCAACTCCTAAGAGATCCGATCCGATGGGTTCTCAACCGCCATCGATGAATCTCACCATGAATCTCACCATTGATGCCCCATACATAAAGAAGCAATATTGCTTGAGCAAAGACTGAAATAACAGATTAGTTTAATAATAATGAGCACTAAAACAAAGGTTAATGATATGAAATAGTACTCAGATCTTTTTCACCAGCTTCTTTGAAAAGAAATGCTCCTCAAGATTCCAAATTGAGAATGAACAAACAAACATGCCAAAAGACAAAACAGTATCGTACTACCTAGAAAATGAAACACTACCAGATCACTTGTGCATGTCTCGGATCTTTCTTCTTATCATCTCTTTTCTCTTCCTCCTTTTAAGGTCTAGAGTATATCTAAAGCAAAGTGAAGCATTGAGCACGAGAGCAGCTTGCTGAAATGGAGAGAATAACCCGATATCAGAACTCAAGAATAAATAGGAGGTCACATTTGTCCACTGTCCATACCCAAGGCCTCTTTCACCTTACCATAACAAGTTCCCATGGCCCCAACTCACAAAAATTAACCAAAACAAAGGGTGTTATAAGAAAGCTTTAGGAAAATGAGAATGCAAGAAAAGAAGTACAAACACTCTGACAAGTGGAGGAAGTTGATAATGATCTCCTACTAGAACAAACTTAGTTGCAAGCATCACAGTGTCCAAAGGATACCTTAAGTAGTAAATAAAACAGATGTGAGAAAGATTATAAATGGAGAAGGATGCAAACTTAGAAACCAATATGATATAACAATTTCGATGTAACCTCCCTACAACAAATGGACATCCACTCAAGAGACAAAGAACATTTCATTCATAATATATATATCCAATTAATATGATATAACAAGTGATATAAAAGATTTAACAATAAGTCACTACGTTTCGTATTCAGATTATACACATTAACTAGGAACGATCACGCGTGCGAGAACATTAACATAGCTTATCGTGGCACTTGCACTAACTTATCACAAGTAAGATTAGTCAATTCTAGTGTAGCGGAGTGACTAGTGATGCAGATGTGACGCTAAGTCCCTTTCCCACATGCCGCTTTCATAACACCTACAAAAAAACATAAAACAACAAGGGTGAGTCACAAGACTTAGCAAGTGCATCAAAACAAAACAACAACCAAACCTGTCATGTGTGAAGCTCAAATCGCCTGTTAACCACAATGGTACAACACATCTATGCCTAATCAGCAGTCCAATTCAGATCACGTCATTCTGTTTCCAATTTCTGACAGCAGGTTTGTAACAGCGATTACTCACAGACCGTCGCTCCAAAAATTCTGAAAAAATTACACAAAATAGTTCTCGACGTTATCTACAACTTTCTAGTTATACATTTTGCAGGAAAAATCGTTTCGGCCACGAAACTGCGACTGCAACCCGACTGCTCCAATTGAACTAACCCGTGCACTTTGATCCGAAAATTAATTCTTCTCCGGCGACCTCAACGAATCAACCATGGACAAGGGCTTAATCAGTTTAAGGTTAACTCAAGATCTTAGATTTTACGGTTTAAGGTTAACTCAAGATCTTAGATTTTATGGTTAGAGATTAACTTATCAAGCTTATCTACGAGAGCCAATATTCACTTAGATCCTGAATTCCACTCAAAATTCAAAACAACAGTAATTATCAGATGTATACATTTCAAATATACTTGGAGGATGCTACAATCGATTAAGAAATATTACAGATAACATAGGAAGTCAACATTACATTTGCATCATATGGTTATATACACTCGCACGTAGTGCCAAAAAAAATAACCAAATGGTTGTGTAGCCTTTGCATTACAGAAATACCTAGATTAATGAAGCAATGAACTTGGAAACTTACAAATGTGTTTACAAGGGCTATTACATAAGCCCAACAATCATTATATTTGCATCATGTGGATTGTATACACACGCACCTAGTGCCAAAAATAACCAAATGGTTGTGTAGCCTTTTGCATTACGTAAATATCTAGATTGAGGAAGCAATGAACTTGAAAACTTATGAAATGTGTTTGCAAGGGCTATTACATAAGCCCAACAATCCTAGCTGCATGAAGTAGTTTACATTGCTAATTAATTTATGGAAAAAATAGATGAACTAATAAGTCAAGGTGATTACTTAGCTTCAACTTCAACACATGCAATGGAAAATCACCAATCTTCATTCCTTTTTTTCATATTAGGTGGGATATCCTATTTGTTCAGAAGGAAAAATAGTTACTGCCTCCGACTGTACATAAGTTACTAAATTATTAGCATAACAGAATCGGTTGTATATTGAGTGTATACTATGTAATGGAATGCTCTATGCAGGAACAATGAGAAACACGGTAGGTATCCATGCATCAGTCACATTATCAAATTCTCAATATAGGAAACTTCATGTCAATATTTGAAAAAAGAATTAAACATGGCCAACTTTGTAAATGCACAAATGAAATACTAGAAGCAGAGTATGTATTACCTTTCACCGAATCAGTCGAGTATAACTTCTGAAACTTTCTACTAAAGAAGTGTAAAAGGTTCATGAAAATCTGGCTCATTACCCTTCAGCATTCCATATAAGGTAAACTGACTTGACTAAAATAACGCATCAGGTTAGAACAGAGTAACTAACAACAGAACTACTGGAGCTCATGAGTTTTCAAACTTGGAAGTAGGGACAATGAGTTACATTGTATTACCTAATAGGACTTTGAAGTTCCACTGCATAACCTGGACAAAGGGAGGAACTGCTTAAATTTACATTCAAAAGTCAAAACTAAAACGAAGTGCAGGAGGTAATCAACAATCCATATGCTGAATGCTCTCCCAAAAACTTAATTGCCAAGACAGATGACTCCCAGACGTACACTCTGATCTCATGTTTTCCAGTCTTCTCATTAGGAAATAGCCTCATGCAAAACCTTCCGACACCCACACAAGGGTAGTGTTAACATGAAAACTGACAGTACAACAGCAAGATATATTTACTGAACATTTCAGTATAAGCAAAATTACATGAAATATAGATGATAAAATGTCAGAAAGCAAAGAAGACAAGTGAGTAAATGACAACTGACAACTTTGGTAAGTGAACTAGGTATGAGCCAAAATAAAATTTTCCAAATTACACACGTTCGCAAAAGAAACATTCAAGCAACAGAATATAGCAAAAAATAACTATCATTTTCTATTCATTTGTCAAGAATTGTTATTTTTCCTCCATTCTGCATCTTAATCATTCAGTCCACCAACGCAGCTAACTACTTACTAAACCAAAACATCGCTCACTCAGATTACAGTGGAAAACTCCCCTTCGATAGAAACAACTAGTAAACAGACAAGAATGAGATAGTAGAAGCAAGAGCAACTAAGCAAGAAAAGGAAGTATGAGGAGGATGGCAAGAGCAACCAACGCAGTCTTTTGTTCGTGTCTTCGACCATTTTTAGCTAGTTCACAATTCTACCCATCAACATAGAGATCTCATGATACAAATTCATGTAAAGACATCATAAAACATTTTGAACCTCTACCTGCTCGCTAAACCATTTTGCCTCATGAGTGACCCGTTCCAGGTCTACCGTCAGCATGTCCTGTGAAGTCTCAGCTGATTCTCTTTCCCGCATAAAAATTGAGAATTAAAGCCGTGGTTGAAGCCCATCACAAACAAATGACACATAATAATCATGTTATGAGAGTTCCGATCAACTTGCCGGCCTTCTCCTTGTTCAAACTCTCCTCCAGTGACTCACACCGTCTCGTCAAGTCCAGGTTTGCAGCTTTCAACTCTTCAAGAGCACTGCTGAGCTCGGCCTCTGCAAGGGACAATGCAATGAAAATTAAGGACTGAGAGAAACTCAATATGAACAGTTCAATACCACCAGATGCTAAGTGGATGACCAAATAGCACACATGCATGCTCAAAGTGGCTTTTTTTTTCTCTAGGCAAGATCAAACAGACACAAAGGAGACAAGAGCGTTAGAATCCATTACCCAACTCAGCATGTCGGTATTCTCTCTGATCCATCGACCCTCGGAGCTTCTCTCCCGCCGACCAAGTAGCCGCCCTCCAGCTCCATGTACCAACAGATGCACGCTCTCAGCTTCTTGATGTAGTCGCCATTTGCTCAATCCTCCCCCGCATTGCATCCAACCAATTCAGAAACCGCCCAAATTTTCAATGAGAAATGACACCAAGAAGCCACAAAGAACCCACCTTGAAGTCGTTTCTTGCCTTTCCCTTCATCTTGCCAGTACCGCCTCCACATCCTCCCTCCCGCCGAACTCGACCGACATGTCGCAGCGCTGCCCCAACCCCGCCACCGTCAGGAGCCAAGGCCACTGCTCACCTCGCCATTGTTGATAACCGACAACACGTTCGCTGGGCGCCACTTGAACCCCATCCCCGCGCTGCTTCCCAAGTTCTCTTCTTGCAATCCCGCCACCACGCTCCAAATAACAAGAACTCAAGAATTAGTCTTAAAAGCGAGAATTTTGCGAAAAAAAATAAATAAAATTACTGTAGGGGTCAGGCAGCAGAGGAGGAGGCCATGGACGGGGATTACCATGGGATTAGGGGTTATAGCTAGGGTTCTCTCTCCGGGCCGGTGGTAGGGGAGGAGCTTGAGGGGGTGGACCGTGGACGGGCCGGCGGGGTGGGTGGTGGAGCGGAGGGATGGGAGGGCGACGGGAGGAGGAGGGCTGGCGGCAGGGGCAAGTGGGGAGGTGGGGATCGCTGGGAGGAGGTGGCAAGAAAGTGGGTCGGCAAGCGTGAATAGAGAGGATGAGGGGACTGGGGAAGGCGGCTCGATCTGCGTAGGTGGGGATGAGGAAAAAGATTAGGGCGAATGAGTGCGCGCGCACCAATTCTCCTCCCGCGCGCCTGAAATTTCATCTTTCCCCGCAAAATTAATCGGCGGCACGTATTAAATGTCGTGTTTTACCTATCCCGACGCTATCATGTGCCTTCCTTTCCTTATTAACCGCAAGAAAAACATGTGTCAAGTTAGAGTCTAATCCGCATTTATAAATGTCCCTGTAAAAGATAAGCCAAGCACATAATTTGCACAAAAAAGTATTACCCGACAAATATTATGTGCCAACCAATTGAATGCCCTAAATCCAAATAAATGCCGTGAATTCTTTATTTAGTGGCATTTAGGTCAAATGCCATATAAAACTAAGTGCCCCAAAAGGCATACCCGTGTTGTAGTGCAACCTATAGTTTTTATGAATGGTTTTAGAGAAGAGAGAGTGTAATAAATATTTATTTAGATCTAGTCTCTTTAATGTATAGTTTCCATAGTAGTTTCTATGTAGAGAAAAATTTAATGACTTCATACATGCATCGGATCCAAGAGGAAGAGAATTGAAACCACGATTCTGCTCCCAACGCAAATTGTCTAGTTTCTTTACACATCGGTCTACGGGAGAACTTAGTTTCCTGCATGAGAAATGATTTCCCTCTCTCACCTCAATAACTCTATTGTCATGTCAATTTACTTATATGGCAGCTCTATTAATACTATGAAAACTAACTGATATAGGGCATTGGGACTGTCCTGATGGGATGCTAGCTTGTGTTGTGGTGGTGATCATTGCCATTCCATGGGAGCCAGATTCAGATTCCTCCACCACTAGCTGTATACAGGACGCAATGGATGGCATGCAATTGCAGGCAGGGCTCAAGAAGGAACCCAATGGTCGAATTGGGGAGCTGGATCGATCAATCTCAGGTTCAGGCGCACCCAATCCAAGGCTCATCATGCTGTTTGCTCCACGACGTACACGCGCATGCACGACGAAATTAATATGAAATGGTGGAGCGGCCATACACATACGTACACGTCTAGATCGATCGATCGGCCTGGGCTAGCTAGCTAGCTAGGTAGGTAGCTACTCGATCGAGCCGTCTCACACGCAAAGCCTGTGATCCGTTTGACCCTACCGCATTTACGTATGTGCAAGCTAGCTAGCCTGCATTGCCTCTGTTTGCGTGCACTATCTCCCCGTGGTTCGTGGCCGCCAACGCCAGGAGACGAGACGAGAGAACGTACGGCTTGCCATGTTCCCGGCAGCTTATCCTTCCACGTGGCTTCGCTATTCAATGCCATGTGGGCCCACCGGTTTGGCTAAATGACTGGTGGCCCCAGGTCCGGCATGGAGCGATAAATGCGGCGTTATTTTCCCCATACACATTTTCCGTGTTATACGCACTGGCATTCACTCAGGAGAGAAATGCTCGGTTCAAACATGTCGTTCTAGTTTTTTTTTAAAAAAAAATTTATTTCCACAGTAACGTATCTATATAAAAATTATATTACCTCTCTTTATTATTATATCTTTAGATGATGTGTTTTATTCTAAGGCACTGTTTATTTTATTTTATTTTTTTTATTTCCACAGTAGCATATCTATATAAAAAAAAGTTATGTTACATCTTTTTATTATATCTGTAGATAATGTGTCTTACTCTAAGGGGCTGTTTGTTTTAGTTTTTAATACTAGATTTTGGCCCCACAATTAAGCAGAATAAAAAACATACGGTTTGATTCTATAATCCGATTCTCAATCTACCTTTACCCATATACACTAGAATCCACAATTCATTTATATGTGCTTTTGGATTTCAGTTTTGAAAAATCACTTCTCCACAACTATTAATCCAAAATCAGTTTTAGATAATCCAAAACTCAAATAAACAAGCCCTAAATCAATGGTAGTAAATGATATTAGAAATATATAACTAAAGATGAGGGACATAAAAGGAAAAAATGGTAAAAAAAATATCGACTCAAAATTATAGAATGACATGTATTTAGAAACAAAATTTGAAAGTCAGAACAACATGTATTCAAAAATAGATGGGTACGTGGAATTTTCCCACCACGTTAAACCACCAGAGGACCTGAAACCTGATCTCAACCAATCAATTCAAATGCTCCGACAATTAAACCACATCCCATCCTCATGAACAATAAATTTATGGTTACATGTATATATATTGAATGAGGAGGATAGGATGGCGGCAAAGCAAACCCGTTTCTCTTGTTGCTGCCTTAAATTTCTCTAGCTAGGGTTCACATTATGAGAATGACCGATTAATCATTCCAGGGGAATCGAAATAACTAACTTAATAGGTGGCATATGTGATGGCTTTCAATGTTTCCAGCCCGTACAAACCTAGCTAAATGCTGACAACTCCTGATCATCGATTTATCGCTGCACGACTAGCTTGTTCCTCCGGATCTGCGTGGCTACATATGTTGGTCATCAATCCTGTCCAAACCTATGCAACGCGCACACACATATATATATATATACTCCTCAGCGTATGTATTTCCACCTTCAGTATACTATTTAAATAATATTGTTATACTTCTTTATCTTTGAGTATACTCTAATACTAATTATAAGATACTCTAAAGTGAGTTCTCTGAAAAATTTCATTAAAGTCCACCCTTTATAGCAATATTTGTTTATATATTCCTTTTACATATGAAAAAAGGTATGTAGTAAAAAATAAAGGGTTCTAATGAATTTTTCAACTACATTGTATTGGAGTATCTTAAAATTATTATTAGAGTATACCGAAAGTGATAAAGGAGTATAAAGCATTCATTAAGTGGTATATTAGAGTGGGAAGGAGTAGGAAAAAAGACTTCACATACATACATACATACATACATACAATATATATATATATATATATATATATATATATATATATATATATATATATATAGGAAAATGATTCCATACTCACAGGTGTATGTACTCCCACCTCTAGTATACCGTTTAAATGATGTTATTATACCTTTTTATCCTTTTGAATATACTCTAATACTAATTATAAGATACTCTAAAGTGAGTTCCACAAAAATTTCATTAAAATCCACCCTTTATAGTATAATTTGTTTACACATTCCTTATGCATATGGAAAAAGGTATATAGCAAAAAATAAAGTGCGATGAACTTTTTAATCATATTGTATTGGAGTATCTTAAAATTATTATTAGAGTATACCAAAAGTGATAAAAAGAGTATAAAGCGTTTATTTAAGTGGTATATTAGAGGTGAAAGTATGTACTTCAGTCTGAAAAAGCTTCCCCCTCTCTCTCTCTCTCTCTATATATATATATATATATATATATATATATATATATATATATATATATATATATATATATATATATATATATATACTATCTCATGTAATGTTTATTTACGTACGGCTTGTTTTGGATCTCTCTCCATATAGGGAACAACTGAACAAGACCAGCCATGTCATGTCATATATAGTATGCCTCTGACGGCTGTACGTGCATAGCAATTAATTCCTTCCAATAATATACACGCTATCCTCTTAATTTTCCTGATTAATCTGGCCTGCACTGTAATATAATATGTGTGTTTATGCTCAGACGAGTTTCTTCCTAGCTAGCTAGTTCTGTCGCCCCTGACAAGGTCGCACGCAGCTTTAATTCTTTCGCTACAACTCCTCTGTTGCGGTGCAGCCGCTGGTCGCGGTCCAAATACGTATGCGCATATTTCAATTCTCGCCGTAGGCTATTTTTGGTGGAGAGTTTTATTTCATGGTTTTCAAAATTGTTATATCATCTAAAAAGATTTAAGTAGATGAATGAAACAAGGGTCACAATGCACAGTTTCGTTTCACAGTTTTATATGCTAACTATCGCATTTAATTGCAAGGCACAAGATTGGACGGAGTTGGATGAAATGAAACTCTATAGCCCCCAGTGCTAGTTTTAACAGGTTTTATAGTCTTGGAAACAGTGTACACCTAGTTTCATCCTGATGAAAGCATTCCTCTCTCTTCATAATTATCATACTATGTCATTCAAATTGCTGATGTGTCACATCATTTAATGGAAATGAAACTCTCATGAAACCTCCACTAGGAATGGCCTTAGAACATCTTCAACGATACTAACTATAAAAAATATTCATATCATCTATAAATAGCATATAGACAACCTTTCTAATGGGTTAGCTATAGCATTGTCTATAAAATTAAATATTAACCTACATATAATAGATAATAAATGCCTTGGAATCAGTTATAGCCTGGCTCTAAATTAGTAGCCAGTCTATATCTCTCTCCTCATTTTCTCTCTTCCACCTAAGCAAAATACTGAGATAGCACTCTTATACTTAGCTGAAGTGGCACCATTAGAGATGCTCTTACAGCGCTAGCTGCAGATGTTAGCATTCAATTGTTCAGAGCAAGTACTCGTGTTCTTGGTTCGGTACTACATATATATGGCTGCTGCATTGTATCTCGATCTAAGCTCCTCTCTGAAAAGATTTAGTTAGGTTCAATGATTATTGTTGACATCAAAAAGCGTGATGTAGGGTTTTTATCGCAACACACCGACGAACACGGGTTAAGTTTTTGCGGCGTGCCGGTCGATTTGACTGAACAATCAACAAGGGAGCGTGAATCGTTAAGTCCGATACCAAAGTCTTTGATCGGCCTAGATCGATCGGCTCGAGCGATGGAGCGTGAGGTTAGCAACTAGCCGATGAAGGCTAGTGGAAAGGTAAAAGCGGATAAACTACGAGATGGCGTCGCGACAAATCAGAACTGGATAGAAGTCAGACGAAGAACAATAGCAGCGATCACGCAACTCGTATTATTCGCGAAAATGTACAAAACTTGAGTACAAGAACGAAGAGGATTGTTCTAATCTAAACCTAATCGAAGGTAAAAAGTAATGTAAATTTGTGGGTTGGCTCGGGGCCTCTTTTCCTCTCGCCTCTGGACCTCTTATATAGCACTTTCGGTCCGAGCGTGTCCTTCTCGGTTTCCTCAATCACCGTATCGGCCTCAATCTCTCCTTACCATGTAAAGCCCAATCGTATCCTTCTCAATCTCCTATCCTGCTGTATTGGACTCGATTTCCTTGGGATCGAGGCCTTCCAATCAGCCGTATCAACTTGCTATAACGATATATCCCTTACCAAAACCGATTTCTCGACACGGACACGCAAATTTGGGTGCAAACATATGCCCCCAATTTTGGGGTATGTTTAAACATGCCCCAAAATTACATGTCAAATCGGCTTTCCAACCGCTTCTCTTAGTAAAATGTCATCCCATTGCATCATCTTTTACTTTTGAGACCACAGCTTTTGGATCCTCGGTGGCTCATCGCGTCCGCTCCATCTTCCTTGCCGTTTTACACATGACCCGTTCCTTTGCTTTTCTGGTAAACCGCGCAATTCTTGCGTCGAGGCGTTGGAGTTGATGCCTCTTGATCGGCTTCCTCGGTGGTATGGATCTCTCGACTTTGTACCTCTTGTTGACTTTAAGCTCTTCTTTTGGTTTAATTATCTTGGGTGATTGCCTTCACGGTGGTCTCAATCCGAATTGAACCGACTGTGATTTGTATCATCTCCTTACTGCGTCCGTCTTCATATCGGTTTGTTGGTGGTTTCAACCGATGTAAACAATTATGCTTATCGACCGAGTTAATATCTTATGTCGGCTCTTTCCCTTTTGCATAACAGTGAACCATGTTCACAGAAAATTGGTTGGGATCCAACTCAATCGTTGGCTCTCCTGCAAATTGTAATCGACCACCCTCTATAGCCGATTGTATCTCATTTTATCAAATTCCTCTCTGAAGCCGTCATTATTAGATAAACAACTTTCTTGAGCGATACTACGGTGTAGTAGGTGACTCAAATCGGTGAATTCTTGCCCACCAAATCTTTCCTTTAATGGGGAAATTAACGTGGAAAGCCAAATCGGCTAGCGATTATCGGGCAAAGTTACACCAAAACACCGATTCTAACCTTCTTGAATCTCTTAATGTACTCAATTGCCAATTCTCCGGACTTACGTGGACGGAACTTAGGTCGAGATTCGCAACTCTAGGTTCTGCAAAAAATACTCATGGAATCGTTTTTCCAAATCGTTCCAAAAGTGGACCGAATTTGGAGGTAAGTTTGTGAACCATGTAACGAGTTCTGACAAAGACAAAGAAACAATCTGATTTTCACCCATCGGATTGGCGGCTTCACCGCATTGGGCAATAAATCGTCGATGTGTTCTAAAGTAATGTGAATCGTCCCGAGAATTTGGCAAATCGGGACTCGGTAATTGCGTGGATAGGCCATGTGATCAAGCGTAATCCGGGTATGGCTTTGGATGAGCGACCGTCCTACCCCTTGGTTGCGACCAAAGCGGTCTCTCAATACTGATCGAGATTTGGTCGACCCGATTGACATCACGCCCCCAAGTGCCAACTCGGGTTGCCGATTAGGCCTTTGGTCATAAACAACATCCTACCCCAAGTGCTAACTTGGGTTTGCCGATGGTATCACCTCTGGTATTGTTGTGGCGCTTGATCCGCGTCTATCGGCTCGGTGCGGTGGCTCGCACGGGTGCAAAGGGTTAGTGTAGGAAACCACTCTGTAGTCGCTCGATTCACGATCGAATCGGCCTATACATGTGCTCGTTAGTGTGTAACCGATTGGGTATAGGCACCAAGCGTCACGAAAGGCAATAAGCGTAGCCGACGTCTTTGGGTTTTGCGGCGTCGGTATATGCATAATCTTGAGTGAATCCATCGGATTGTCTGCGCAAGTGGGTTGAGTCGGCATTGCGAATTGCGATGCGACTTAACTTCCACGTTAGTTAGCGCCCGTGTGAAGCGAGATACGTCGGAAATTGTTGCAATGGTTCTAACAGACTTCTGGCGTGGCCAACTCTTGAGCGATTGTCTTAAGCTGTTTTCTATCATCGGCCCTAAAGTTGTGACCAAGGCCGATGATTGGTTGATCGCGCATGATGTCCGACGCTCAATCATAGAAGATAACTTCGGCTTTGAGCGCATGTATCCACTTACGATCATTTGGTTTGTTGGTATCGCCGATAGGGTTGAGCGTTAGGAGAGCTGTTTTGGGTAACCCCTCGTCGGGTTTTTGGTATGCACTCGACATCATCTCCTCGAGCGACTTTTCTTTCTTGATCTCTTATCGTTGCTCGAGTCAAGTCCTCCATTGTGGCGGTGATGATCGCCTCCGTGTTGACGTCGGTGGGCGATGGACTTGTTTGCGTTCATCCGTAGATTGGTTCTTTGGTCCCACGGACGTGCCAAAATTGTTGACACCAAAAGCGTGATGTAGGGTTTTGATCGCAACACACCGACTTAACTACCGGGTTCGGTTTTGCATGGCGTGCGTCGATTTGACTGAACAATCGACAAGGAGCGATGAATCGTTAAGGCGATACCAAAGTCTTTGGTCGGCCTAGATCGATCGACTCTGAGCCGATGGAGCGTAAGGGTAGCAACTAGCCGATGAAGGCTAATGGAAGGGTAAAAGCGGATAAACTACGAGAAGGCGTCGCGACAAAGCGCAAATCGGACTGGATAGGAGTCAACGAAGAACAATAGCAGCAATGCGCCTTCGTATTATTCGACGAAAGGTACAAGACTTGAGTACAAGACGAAGAGGATTGTTCTAATCTAAACCTAATCGAGAAGGTAAAAAGTAATGTGTAAATTTGTGGGTTGGCTCTGGGCCTCTTTTCCTCTCGCCTCTGGACCTCTTATATAGCTTTTCGGTCGAGCGTGTCCTTCTCGGTTTCCTCAATCACCGTATCGGCCTCAATCTCTCCTTACCATGTAAAGCCCAATCGTATCATTCTCAATCTCTTATCCTGCTCGTATTGGACTCGATTTCCTTGGGATCGAGGCCTTCCAATCCGAAACCGCATCAACTTGCTATAACCGATATATCCCTTACCAAAACCGATTTCTACGACATCAGACTTGCTAAATTTGGGTGCAAACAATTATCTAAGCTGATCTTCTATACGGCATTCTGTTAGGAGCGTTCAATTTTCTCAGAGTTGTATGCCCAGATCTGAGGTTTCATGCGCTACTGTCTTCACCTCCATCTCCGACGACCGCCGCCATGAACCTGATGGCAGAAATCCGCACTTGTACTTTAGATCGATCCTCACGAATTAATTATTAACATTCTTTATAAGTTGATGCAGATTAACTCATATGCCTTTCGTAGCAAGTGACTAGCTCAACAGAGTATTAATTTGCAAGCAAAGCTAGTCCTGTTTGAAACGTAGGTATTTCATGAAAATTTGCAAGAAACAACGTGAACATCTAACTAATTAAACTCGGCCCGGCCAGTATGTTTCAAATTTCAACTACATATAATGCGTTGTAGCGAAATATTGGATATGGTATATAGTATATACATCAACGCTACTACAGGGATTGTCGCTCAAAAAGAGCAGGTTGCCATCATATTATTCCCCAATAATAGTGCTGGCCCACACCCAAACCCATTGCTTAATTTGCTTGCTCCCATTCATCTCCCCACAGAATTGCATGCTTCCCAAAGCCAGGTCACGGCAAGAGCATCATGCGCCTGCCTGCTTAAGAGAAAAGGCATGTGCAAATTACACGCATACTACATTCTTGTGCGCATACAAGCTTACTTTGCAAAGTTGAAAGATGTGAACGTACGAGAATGCTCAAAAGAATAAATAAACTAGGGGCAAATTTGAAACTCGGCAATTTCGTGATAAATAAATTCACAGGA
>JAYEVE010000387.1:0-123551 GCA_036346375.1 Guadua angustifolia
GCCACTTTCAGTCCGGCCCAAGCGTTCCGCTTCGGAAGTCTGGACTTCATCGCCGACGATTTTGGCAAACTCATCCTTTCGGATTCGGATCAGATCCAATTTGGAAGTGATTCTGCCGCTCACCTAGCCGAACAACCACTCGGATTGGGGTCAGGCATGGCCATCTGTCCCCGGACGGTAAGCCACAAGTTTGTTCCTCGGTTCGAGCGAAGACCGGCTAAAGGCGAGCCCCAAGTGGTGAAGAACGCTAAAGAACCACTCGGATCTAAAGGTCAGCCCAACTTGTCTTACTGTTCTTCTGATTCAGAGAGTGGGGCGGAAGATTTTCAAGTTTTCCATGGCATCTTCATGATCGAAGATCCGCGAACCGACTCCCAGCAGCAGAAGGATGCTGCGAATGCCGCAGAGGCAGAGCGCCTTCGTCAAGAAACTCGTGCAAAGTCTCTCCAGGCCAGAGGCCGCAATGTTAATGAAGACATTTTGCAGATGAAGATGGGGAACCAATCGGTTTTTCATACTCCTCAGCAAAATATTGTCGCATCAAAGACGCTCTTTGACACATTGGGACCAATGCTTGGTTCCGACAGCACGGCCGCGCCGATCGTGGCCCAAGTCCAGGCCATGGTGATGGCAGCAGTGATCCAGCAACATCAGGAAGAACCAGGGGAGAAAGAGCACTCCCGTACCCGCATAGTCACTCAGACTGCCAGCAACAAAACAGCCCGCAGTCGGGCCATGCGTGGCCGACTAGAGCTTCGACGAGAAGATGCCCGACGAAGCATCAGCCGTGACCTCCGTGTAGACCTGAATGCCAGGCGGCGAGATCGGGAGGATGAAGAGCGCCGCAGGCGCAAAGATGACTATGAATGTTTTGGCATCCGCCCCGGCGGCCAAGACGACCGCAGAAGCCATCATCGCCACGATAAAGGCGATAGTGAGGACCGCCGAGTTAGATCACCTTCTCAACGCTCCTTGCGACGCCGCAGTGATGGACCTATCGAGGGAATTCGAGCGTTCACTCCCCGACTTCACCGAGTGGTCTGGCCTGAAGGTTTCAATCCCAAAGGCATTACCAAGTTCGACGGAGAAAGAGATCCAGAAGCTTGGTTGCAAGTTTATTCCATTGCAATCATGGCATCCGAGGGCGATCATAACGTAATGGCCAACTATCTGCCAGTCACGCTCACCCCTTCGGCTCAAGCCTGGCTCACCGGACTTCCAGCGAATTCCATAGATTCCTAGGGAGATCTTTGTGAGCAGATCATTACCAACTTCCAAGGCACTTATGAGCGACCTGGGACTCAATGGGACCTGTATCAGCTTCACTAGAGAAGGAGAGAAACACTCTAGGAGTTTATCCAGCGCTTCATGCAGAAGAAGTGTCGGTGTTTCGTACAACCGGCAAGTAAATTTGTAAGTATAGGGGCCGCGCGTTCCCTCTCCTTGAATGGTTAGACTAAAGGAGTCCAAGATGTATACTGGTTCGGGCCGAATATCCCTACGTCCAGTTTGTGGTGGTTGTTTTGTATTGCTCGGGGTGCAGTGGACTACACCGAATTACAAACGGAGGCTAAGGACAGGCCCTTAGCGCTCGTTCGAGTGGAGGGGCTCAGGAGTGTTCGTCTAGGTCGAATGAGCTCTAATGCGAGTGAGGATGTGAACTGAAAATGCCCGATTGCCCTTCCCTGAGGGCCCTGCCTCCCTTCATATAGGCGGAGGGGGCAGGTTACACGGGAGTTTGGAGAAAAAAGGTAGGGGTATGCTACATGGGAGTCCGGTCTTGATCTGGTGATGGTGGTGACGGGTCCCTGCTCACCCACGCCTAGGTTGGTAGACACAGCAAGAGGCATTCCATCGGGAAGGGGCGCACCTGCCCTCTGTGCACCTGTCAGATGCTAACGTCCTCTATGCTCTCTGCTGCCGCCTTGGGAGGGAGCGCGTCTCTCCACTATGCCTGACGGGGTGAAGGGACCGGCGCTTGACTTAGTGGCCCCCTGGCCACCTTGGGAAGGAGCCGCCTGCCACAGCATGGCCATCATGTCCACGGGGCAGGTGACCTGCTTGGGGCCGACTGGTGATGTGGCGAAGGTCGTGGAGTCGAAGCTTGCTAGAGATCTGACCCGAGGCTGGTCGGGACTGCTGAGGCGTCCCGACCAGCGGTCGAGGCTCGCATGGGGCGTCGGACTGCTGGGCGAGGTCGGGAGCTCACGAGGCGTCGACCTAAGGCAGGTCGATCGCCTGGTGGGCCTGAGCGAGGCCGAGGGCCCTTCGTGGCCTCTTGAGGCCTAGAGCTGGGCTCAAAATGGATCATCTGGTGTTCCAGCCAATATTTAGTGATAATCCCATCTGTGAGGGACGGAGACTTTGGTAATACCCTCTCCAGCACTCCGCATCGCTGCCAGTCTTGCTGCCATGTATTAACGACTGAGAGATATACGATCTTGGAATAGATGTATACCTTGCTGTGGGGTACCCCTGGTATAAGTATTCGTCAAGAAGAATACAATCAGGGATATTTCAGAAGCTGCGGTCATTGCGGCATTTCAGAAGGGCGTCAACGACCCAGATCTAATTAAGAAGATGTCCAGGAAGCCGCCGACTACGGTAAGGGAGATGTTTGAATAGGCAGACCGCTATGCTACAGCCTCGGATGCTTTGGCCGAGCGTCAAGACGACCGCCCACGGCATAAAGACAAGAAGAATCACGCCGAGTCCTCCAGACACCGTGATAGGAAGCGGAAGCCTGAAGAACTAGTGGCGGCAACCGAGCAAGGCCGACACAACGCGCCTCGTACGGATGATTATGATGCAGTAATGGACGCAACTTGCCTTTTCCATCCCAAAGGGAAACACGCTGCGAATGATTGCTTCACTCTGAGAAGGTTCACCAAGGAATCCAGAAAGCGGTCGACCAAGGGCAAAGCAAAGGACGAAGAAAAGAAAAAGCGAGATTCCCCTAAAGATGACGAGGGTGAGTACCAGAAGACAGAGCGTGAGCTCAACTACATATTTGGGGGCTCGGCTGCCTATGAGTCCAAGCGGAAGCAAAAGCTTACCGCTCGGGACATCAATGCAGTTATGCCGGCAACTCCCCAATACCTTAGATGGTCCGAAGTCCCGATCGCCTTTGACCGCTCGGACCATCCAGATCACATCCCATATCTAGATAGATATCCTCTTGTTTTGGACCCTGTGATTCGCAGCGTTAAACTCAAGAGGGTGCTGGTTAACGGGGGGAGCGGACTCAACGTCCTCTTCTCCAAAACCTTCGACGACATGAAGATCCCCCGCTCAGAGCTAAAGCGGGGTTCATCACCATTTCATGGGGTAATCCCTGGGACCTCCTCGGTTCCACTCGGGCAAATCACTTTACCGGTCACGTTCGGGACCAGAGAAAATTACCGGATGGAATATCTCAACTTTGAAGTGGCTGATTTCGAGACGGCGTACCATGCCATCTTGGGAAGGCCAAGCCTAGCCAGGTTCATGGCCGTGCCCCATTACACTTACCTCATCTTGAAGATGCCAGGGTCGAAAGGCATTATCTTCGTCCGCGGCGACATTAGGCAGTCGTTCGCATGCGACAGAGAGAGCTGCGAGATGGCCGAAATTCAAGAGGCGGTAGCCGACAGGGAGAAGATCCGACAAGCAGCCGCATATCAGCAAGATGAAGGAGAAGTCCTGGCCAAGAAACAAGCCAAGACAAGCATGAAACCTGACGAGGGGACTAAGATGGTAATCCTTGACCCGTCTAACTCGGCTCAAATGGCCTTGATCGGGACAGGACTCAACCCCAAATAGGAAGACGCGCTCGTCACCTTTCTTCAGGCCAACTGGGATATTTTTGTATGGAAACCTTCTGACATGCCCGGTGTCCCTAGGGAGGTGATCGAGCATTCTCTCAATGTGGATGAGAAGGCGAAGCCCATCAAACAACGGCTCCGACGATTTGCTCAGGATCACCGGGAAGCTAAGTTTTTAGCAGCAGGCTTTATAAAAGAAGTGTATCATCCCGACTAGCTAGCGAACCCAATTCTTGTTCGCAAAAAGAATAAAAGCTGGCGCATGTGCGTTGATTATACCGATCTAAACAAAGCATGCACGAAAGATCCTTCCGGGCTGCCCCGCATTGACCAGGTGGTAGATTCAACGGTAGGCTGCGAACTCCTTAGCTTTCTGGATGCCTACTCAGGGTATCACCAGATCAGGTTAAAAGAAGAAGACTACATCAAAACTTCATTCATCACTCCGTTTGGGGCATTTTGCTAGTCACAATGCCGTTCGGTTTGAAAAACGCTGGTGCAACCTATCAGCGCGCAATACAGCGGTGTTTTCACACCCAAATTGGACGCAATGTGGAGGCATATGTCGATAATGTCGTTGTCAAATCTCGTGCGAAGGAGGACCTCAAATCCGACTTGGTCGAGACATTTGAAAGTTTAAGGCCTTACAAGATGAAGCTTAACCCTGAAAAATGTGTTTTTGGAGTCCCCTCAGGAAAACTGCTCAGATTCATTGTGTCACAACAGGGCATCGAAGCAAACCCGGAGAAGATCAATGCAATTTTGAAGATGAAACCTCTGACTAGCTAGAAAGACGTCCAGAAGCTCACAGGTTGCATGGTGGCACTCGGCAGGTTCATTTCTCACCTAGGATCGCGGGGAATGCCCTTTTTCAAACTTCTGAAGAAGCAGGGCAATTTTCAGTGGACGGCCGAGGCACAGCAAGCTTTTGAAGAGCTCAAGGCATTCTTGTCCTCGCTGCCGGTACTAGTTTCACCAATGCCTGAGGAACCCCTTTTGCTCTACATTGCCGCAACGACTCATGTAGTCAGCATTGCAATCGTTGTAAAGCGGGAGGAAGCGGGACATCTCCAGAAGGTCCAGCGGCCAGTTTACTTCATCAGCGAAGTGTTAGGAGAATCCAAGGCACGGTATCTGTAGTTACAAAAATTATTGTACGCCGTATTGCTTACCTCTCGCAAACTCAAGCACTACTTTCAAGAGCATTCAATTTCGGTGGTCACTTCGTTTTCGATTGGAGATATACATCATAATCAGGAGGCCACTGGGAGAATTGCAAAATGGGTGGTCGAGCTTGGAGATTTTGAAATCTCCTTCAGGCCGCGAACAGTAGTAAAATCTCAAGTACTCGCCGACTTCACCGCCGAATGGGTGGAATTGCAGACCCCCACGACTACTGAAGATTTCGAGTGTTGGACAATGTACTTCGATGGCTCCCTCATGCTCATCGATGCGGGGGCTGATGTCGTGCTCATCTCTCCGATGGGCGAACGCTTGAAATACGTTCTTCAGCTCCATTTTCTAGCGTCAAACAATGCCGCCAAATACGAAGCTCTCATCCATGGACTTCGTATCGCGATATCTCTCGGTGTTCGACGACTGACGATCCGTGGCGACTCCATGTTGGTGATCAACCAAGCGCGAAAGAGCTGTGCGTGCATCGGAACAACATGGCTGCATATTGCCAAGAAGTGAGAAACTTCGAAAACAAGTTGACGGGCTAGAACTCATCCACGTGCTCACCGCGACAATGAAGCGATGAGCGAGCTTGCAAGGCTAGGCTCGGTCGAACTTGATCTGGTATTTGGAGTGATTGTCGAAGAGCTCCACAAACCTTCAATAAGCCATCAACAGGAGCCAAGCAAATCAGAAGAAATACCGGCTGAAGAAGAAGTCTTAGTCATCAATCCTGACTGGACAACTCCTTTTCTAAACTATTTGTTAAAGGACGAGCTCCCCGAGGACCGTGTGGAGGTAGAACGCATCACACGTCGGTGTAAGAGCTACGTGGTAGTCGGCGAGGAACTCTTCCGAAAGAGCGCTTTCGGAGTCCTAAGGCGTTGCATATCGGAGCAAGAAGGGAGAAACCTCCTTAGAGAAATCCACTCAGGAGTTTGTGGGCATCACGCCACATCAAGTACCTTGGTGGGCAAAGCTTATCGTCAAGGTTTCTTCTGGCCGACTGCTGTTTCCGACGCGGAGGACATTGTTCGCACCTGCGAGGGTTGCCAGTTCTTCGCTCGTCAAATACACGTGCCGGCGCAGGAACTGCAAGCCATCCCTATCACCTGGTCGTTCGCGGTTTGGGGGCTCGACATGGTCGGTCCTCTGAAGAAGGCTCAAGGTGGTTTCACTCATCTCTTCGTCGCCATTGATAAATTCACCAAGTGGATTGAGGCAAAGCCTGTCGCCACAATCACGGCGGCCAAGGCCAAGGAGTTCTTCCAGGAAATCGTGATAAGATTTGGTGTACCAAACAGGATCATCACGGACAATGGAACACAATTCCGCGGGGAGGAATTTCAAGACTGGTGCGACAAGCTCGGCATCAAAATCTGCTTCACCTCCGTGGCTCATCCAAAGAGCAACGGACAGGTGGAGCGGGAGAATGGCATGGTGTTACAAGGGCTAAAAGCAAGGATTTTTGATCGTCTCAAGCCATATGCTACACGATGGGTAAGAATTGCCCTCAGTGCTTTGGAGGCTGAGAACTACTCCAGCAAGACTCTAACAGGCGATCACCTTTTTCCAAGTATATGGCTCAGAAGCAGTCTTACCCATCGAGTTGACATTCGGATCCCCTCGGGTTCGGAATTACAAGGAGGCCGAGTCGGAGGAGAACAGGATAGAAGATATCGACCGATTGGAGGAGGCCAGGGAAGTCGCGGCAATCCAGTTGGCCAAGTACCTCCAGGGCCTGTGCCGCTACCACGACTGAAATGTTCGGGGCCGCGCTTTCTCTAAGGGAGATCTGGTCCTAATAAAGAATCAAAAGTGCGAGCACAAGCTCTCTCCAAGCTGGGAAGGCCCCTACATCATCGACGAGGTGACACACGGGGCTTACAGACTTAAGCGGAAGGCGGCGCCATCATCGACAACTCATGGAACATAGAGCGACTCGTCGTTTTACTCTTAAAAATCTTGTACATTAGCTATGTTGTTCATGAATAAAGTTTTTCTTCTTGACTTGCTACTCAATTGATGCTCAATTAAGCATTAAGTCGGGGCTACACCTAATAGTGTTGCGCATGCGCAACCCTTCTTGTGAGTCATTTACTGTTTCTTCTCCCTAATGGTCGCGACCAAGTCCGAGTGCGCTGACCCTAAATCGTGAAACTCTGAACCCATGAACAATGAACCCTAGCTACTCAAAAGCGCGTGCCTAGGAAAAATGGCCATGTGCCGACTCCTAAAACCAGGGGGCTAGGTTAGCTGGGCAGAGTGCTTAAACGAAAAAGGATGAGAGCCACTCAGGCAAATGCCATGATCAAAAGGGAAGAAATTTTATTACAATCACTTAGGTCCGAACATTACATAAGATTTTGTAGGAACCTAAACTCTACGCCCGATGCGCGCGTCCTACTATTTCAATAAGGGCGTCCCTCGCCCTGAAAAGCTTCGGGACTCCTTCGAGCAACGCGTCGACGGCAGCAATGTCGTGGGCCATGGCCTCTTCTTCTGCAAGTTCGGCCAGCGCGCGGTCGTATTCGGCCCAAAGCTTGGCTAGATGGTCCTCCTCCTCATTAGGCGCCGGTGGAGCCTCATCTTCAAAACCAAAGATCAGTTCCTCACGTAGGAGATGGTGGAGCCTCATCGCCGGACAAAGAAGATTAGGACGAAGAAGCCATTGGAGGTTCGAGAAAAAGGTTGGAGATTGCGGAGAAAAATTCTAGGACAAGTGTGATCGCTCAAGCAGCGGTGATATACTTATATACCCAAGGCGCGGAAACTGAACATTTCAGAATGAATGCAAGTGCGGGAAGCCGAGGTGGCCCTCACCAGACCCCGAAGCGGCCGAGAAGATGCATGGTCAAGGGATACCAAATCAGGAGCGGCGCATGCAAACATTAAATCTGAGAAGCTACTGAAGACACAATGAAACAATTAAAAGCTAAACATGGCCCAATCGCCAGATGATTTTTCCATAAGGCGCAAAAGAATAATTACAGATCAAGTTTTAAACAAACAGAAGTCTACGCGGTGCCCAAATCCAAGTTCTCAACTAAGGCAAAGGCGGTTTCCCTAACCTCGTCAACCAGGGCAAGCGCTTGATCATCGTCGACGGTGCAGGCGAAGCCCTCCTTGATGGCTTCGAGTTCTACTCGTGGATACAGGGACTTCACAATGGCCAATGCTTGACAGGCGCTTGTGGTCGCTGTTTCCTTTAAGTGTGCCACCAGCTTCTTGGGACCTTCTTCCAACCGTTGGATCGCAGCATCCGCGTCATGTGAAATACCGCTGGGTCCAGCTTCGACAAGATTCAAAACCCCCAGCATTCTTTCCGAGCCCTCTTGGAGTTTGTCAACTAGCACCTCAGTAGATTTAATCTTCTCATTAAGAGCGCGAAACTGAGCTTGCGAGTTGACTTGGTGCACTGCAAAACCAGTCGGCTCAGCCCGAGGCTGCTAAAAGACACAAAAAGGGAACAAAGAACGAGTTGGGAGTAAACCTTCCAACTCTTTCTTCATCTTCTCCGTCTCGGTTTTGGTGTTCTTTTCGAACTTCTTCAACTTCTCAACTTGCCCATTGGCGGACTCAAGTTTTCCCCGAAGATCTGCAGCAGCAAAGACCGCAATCAAGACGGGAAGTGTGAGTTAAAACTCATGATATGATCCAAGGTAGTCGGACCAAGGAGTTACCGCTAAGGGAGCTTGTCAGATTCAGTTTCTCCGCCTCGAGGGCCAAGACCTGGGCCCGAAGCTTTTCCAGTTCCTCTTGGATCTCGACTCGGGCCCGGACGAGTTCCTCCTGCAGTTCGACGTGGACTCGCTCGACCTCGGCCTCATAGTCCTTCCTCATCTTGGTCTTCGGGAGTAACTCCCGGAGAAGGGCGTTCCAGTCTTGAGCACGTTCTGCCAGGCACTGAAGATGGCAAAACGAATGATGAGGACACACCGTGCGTCAAAGACAATAAAAAGAGGACATCCGAAACAGCTCGGCACAAGCAACTTACATTACCAAGACGAAAACAAGTGTAAGCGGCGTCACAGAACAATGCCCATTCCTTAGCCTCATCCTTGTCATCGTAGGATATCCCGTCACCATGTTTGTTGAAGAAGGCAACCTGTACCGAAGAATTCGAACGGGGAGGCCGAGGGAGTTCCTCTAGCAAAGGCGAGGGGCGAGAGGGCTGGGGGAGTTCTTCCGGCGGAGGCGAAGGGCCAGCGGCAGGATCAGGAGGCATAGCTTGGCCAGTCGGCCCAGGAGGAGTCTATGGCCGGGGGCTGTTCGGGTCTGAGCCAACCTCGGTTTTCGGGGCCGTAGAAGCAGTCGGCAATGGTTCTTCCGACTACTCCGGAACCACACTTGGGGCGATGTGCTCGGCCTCGGCTGGTGCCTTGGTTCTTGGTTCGTTTGAGGCGCTTTTCAAGAATCGCCTCGGGGACTCGATGCGGGCGTCTCTAGGAACCTCATTGATGAGCTCTCGAAAAAGAAATAGTCAAGGCATGACTCGGAAGAATAAAGAAAAGCGAACAAGGAGACCAACCTGCCGGATCTCGTTATTTTCAAACCCGAGCCCTTCCGAGCAGAAGTTCCGCCAGCGGTGGAGCCAATCTGCGTGCCGGGTGTGGGGGACGACGGGTTTCCGGCCGGGTGGGAAGGCGGAGGCGCGGCGTCGGCCGAGTGCCGGGTTGGGGGCTCAAGGGCCTTTGGGTTAATGGACTGGCTTGAAGACGAGGAAGTAGCTGGAAGAGGGCGTGCGGCTACTGAGTCCTGAACCTTAGGGCCTCCAGTCGTGCGCACATTTGCTGCCAACTGCTCCCTATTTTTCTTGGATTCATGGACGACGAGTCATTTACCCTTTCCCAAGGGGTCTTCAACTTCGCTCGCCTTGCTCTTCTTGGCACTCGAAGTCGGGGGCGAGGTGCGAGCAGGGTGCTTTCGCTTAATGCTCTTGTGCACAGGGAACTCGGGCAACGGTGCATCAGAAAAGAAAGTGTCACGGCCCTGCAGGTATAGACAAGACACATGCTAAATCAAAGCCAAGCAAGAATCAGAAGGCCCAATCTTGGGAAATAAGAAGGCATCTTACTAGAGGTGGAGGGTTCGACTTCTTGAAGGGTTTTGGGCATCCGTCGTTGACGATCTGGACGCCCGGAGCAAAGAAGTCAGCCACGCGGCTAAGGAGCTCTTTCCTTGGAATTGGCTCGGGAACCTCCCGAGTAGGATCGGTCGGTCCTTCATGTTCATATCCTAGATGAACTCGCTCCTTGAGGGGCTGAACTCAGCGGGAGCTAAAGCTTAGAACGATGGCCACTTCGGTGAGTCCGTTCTCCTTCAGTTCAGCAATCATCCCCATAAGATCTACCACCTGGTCTATCCCGTCACCCGAGGGAAGCGATGTCCAATTGGTTGAGGGCTTGGGTGGCACTCTGGAAAAAGCAGGCAGGGAAGGCTTAGGGTTGGAACAATAGAACCATTCCTGGTGCCAGCCCTTATTTGAGGTTTTGAAGGGAATGGCAAAATAGGCTTTCTTCAAGCCGTCTCTTAGTTGGAATTCGGCGCCTCCAACTGCCTGAGGGGAACTCTTGCTGGGGAAAGGTTTGAGGAGGAAAAGATGGCAAAAAAGATTGAAATGTGGGCGAATGCCAAGAAAAGCCTCGCAAAGGTGAACAAAAATGGCAATTTGAAGGATGGAATTGGGATTAAGATGAGTCAATTCAATTTCATAGAATTCAAGAAGACCGCGAAAAAAGGGCAGGCGGGAAGGCCAAATCTGTGCAAAAAGAAAGATTCGAAGACAACCACCTCTTCAGTGCGAGGTGTGGGGCAGGATTCACCCACAGCAGGTCGAGCAAAAAGCATCACCAATGGGGGAAAAATGCCGACGTTGACTAGTTCCTCCAGTCGCTTATCTGTCGTCACAAAGGTGGCCCAATCCTTGGCCAAGGCTGATGAAGGAGCATTTGTGGGGGAAGGAGAAGACATTTTTGGGTGAAAGAAGCTTGTGATTGCGTTGAATTAGGGAGGCAAAAAATGCTAACCCTAACGGCGGAGGTTGCAAGAGAAGTGCTGAAAATGCAGAGACGAAGGGGCAAATGAGAATAGTGCGTAGAAAGCCATTTCATTCGCACCCAGTCTCATATTTATAGGGAGCGATGCTAACTTTCGCTTTGAACGGGAAAACGCTTCGCCTTCCGCATACCTTGGGGTTGCCCTAGGGCGCGCTTCAAGATGGGCCTGTGGCCGTGTGCAATGAATCACTGTACATAGGCACAATTGGGCCAGGATTAATTTGGGAAACGGTATGCCCCATGATGGGCCAAAAGCCAATGACTGCATCAGACGGAATTTGGGTACCTTCCAAATATAAACATCCTCTTATGATATGCCTCATGTCAGGTCATATGCTGGATACCGTTCAAAACGGGATCAGATATCATAAAGATGGCTCAAAAACAGATATTCCAGAGGTGTCGACGTTTGTTGTTGGCAATAATGAAAAGGGGGCTAGGCGCTGGATCCAAACTCGATGGTAGCACAGGACACCGGATGTATATAGGTTCGGGCTCTCGCGGAGGAGATAATACCCTAGTCCTGTGCTCTGAGATTATGTGTGGCTAGCTATTTGCTGATGAGATTGTCCCTTGATGTTCCCCCGTCCCTCCCTTTATATAACAGAGGAGGGCGGTTACAAAAGAGAGTCCTGGTCGGATACAAAGTGGAGATTGTATCTCTTTCCTTATCCACTAAACATGATGGCAGTTAGGATTACAATTGTATCCTCCCTAAGTAGGGTTGGTTTCCATCTTCGGGGTTTCCTTGCTGCGCATGGCGGCCTGCCTCCTAGGCAATACCCATCTTCATGTAGTCGGCTTGGCCCATCCCCTCTTGGGTGGTCCTCACGGCCCACCATGTAGATACCCGGGGTCTATATACTCCACAAGAGGTATGCCTCATGATAGGTCATTAGCCGTATGCTGTAAAAAGGCAGATGCGGGTACCGCTTGGATAAATCATGGTACGCCTCATGACAGACCAAAAGTTGTGCGCCCTGGCACACAGGTACCACTCGGCTAAAAGCCAACCTGAATGGAGATATCCTCCGTGCTGAGTTGTGTGCTGGCTCAATAAATCGGGGCGGGAACCACTCAAAATAATTACACGTGGAGCTCTATCGAGTCCTTCACGACCTCCTTGCCTACTACAAAGCACTCGGCTGTATAAAAGACCAGTCGGGAGGTCTTGGTAGTAAGAAGGCAATTCGATCGCAAAGCACTCGGGGGCTATTGTAGGATATATACATCCCGGGTATCTGCTAAGCAGGCTTGCGAGGCCTAGCTGGACAAAGGCTAGGTCGGGCCCATCACCAAGAGATAGGAGTTCCCAGGGGTGCGCCAGGACGTGCTGAATAAGGAAGCCCTAAAGATAGCAACCGAGCTGGATTAGGAAGGATACGATTGTAATCTAAACCGTTGCCAAAACGGATAGGTGCATGAGATATAATCCCTACCTTGTATCCGACTAGGACTCTCTTTGTAACCGCCCTCCTCTGCTATATAAAGAGAGGGACGGGAGAACATCTCCATACAATATCATTAGCAAAATAGCTAGCCACGTATAATTCCAGAGCACAAGACTAGGGTATTATCTCCTCGGCGAGAGCCCGAACCTGTATATATCCGGTGTCTTGTGCTACCATCGAGTTTGGATCCAACGCCTAGCCCCCTTTTGATTATTGCCGACAACAAACGTCGATAGTACTCAATCCAAATCTTATGTTCCTCATCTCGGCATTAAACTCTTCATATTTCCAATCAATATTTCTCCATTGAGCCAAACCTGTGGGCTGTCTCATTTTGCCATCTTCCTTTCAAAATTTATAATGTGAACACAGCAATTTTATCTCTTTAGGATTTGCAAGCAATTGCACCCAACGGCTTATGATGGGCAAATACCATAATACCTTGGCAGGTGCCCCTTTGTTTACCTCTTCGCCATCATCGCCTTGGTTCTTATGCTTCTTGTTATTATACTTTTCCTTTCGTTTGTACTGGGGTACTATACAAATTGGACAAACGTGCTATTCTTTATGCGCATTACGATATAAGACGTACTCATTCAGACATACACATATCCTTTATATTTCTATTCCCATGGGATATAGCAGCTTCTTGAGTTCATAAATGCTTATTGGCAAATTGTTTCTCTCCAGAAGCACATCCGATAAATGAATTAAAAGTGCATTGAAACTTGTATTTGTCTAACGGTGTTTTGTCTTTAGTTCGAACAATGCAAGGACACTCAACTTGATGTATTCCATTTTGCAACCCGAGAACAATGGTTTGGCATTGTCTTCCATCAAGTTTTTACATTTTTCAAACTCTCTTTTCATGTAATTTGCCTTCACATCTTGCAATATTTGATCTAAATTGTCCTTCTCAAACATATCATGCCGCAAATCGTGATCAGGTTCCAGCATGTCTTCGGTGCATACTGGAGTGTTAGTATTTGTCTCCCTATGCTGGATCCAATATGTGTAATTCCTCATGAAGCCACGTCAAATTAAGTGGTATTCAATTTGAGATGAGTTGTCAAATCTCTTGAGATTGGTGCAATCAAAGTAAAGATAATATATAAAGTTTATACCCCTCTTAACTATGTCTTCTTTGGCAATTTTTTTGAACTCCTTTACACTTCTCTGAAATTCAGTACTCACAAAACTTTTTTGATACATCCATTCTTAATGGTCCATCTGCAATAAAACTACGCACACTAAATTTAGAAAAAAAACTGGAGCTACAGCTAGCTATTTCAAATATTGAGACATTATTTAATTAGCTTTGCAAACTATAGGATGAGTTCCATGATATATAATTTACTCCTTATACCTTTTTTCCTAGTTATGAGCTTTCAACTCTCTAGTTAGGAGACATACATTTACAATATCAATAATAATATCGAATTACCTAGTGCAAAATTGAAGGAATTCCCATATTTTTAAGAAAACTACAAATGAGGGCAAATCTTCTTAAGTTAGGATTTCAATTTTACCTCCTTAACACCCATCCCTAAGGATACAATAATTTCTCACTCTAATTATTGCTTCTAACTGTAGAGTATGTTGTGTTTTTAGGGTGGCGACGAGTTTTTTTTTACCTCTAGAACAATAATTAATAGAGGAGGGTTCAGCTTGAAGGTTATAACCTATTAGATAGGCATATCACGGTTAGTTCCGAGATCAGAATCAACCATGATATATGCACTCTTACGATCGGTTCTAATCTCAGAAACCAATCGTATTGACCATTATCATTACTATCAGTTCTAACATTAGAATCGATAGTGATACATATAATATCATTATCGGTTCTGATATCAGAACTGACGGCTCATCACTGTAGGTTCTTAGGTCAGTCTGATAGTCTTGTTTTGCACTATATTTTTCATCCACGCTGGGTCATCTATCACTATCAGTTTTTTCATAAAAAGTTAAAAAATTGATTTAGATAAAAAGATAGTATTATATCGTGCTATTATTCAGAGAAGAAATGAAATGCCCTTGCGCGTGCCAATAACCCTGCAGATGAGAGATTATGCGTGCTTGCCCGGTGGTGTCGGCTGATACGCGCAACTCAAGGCGAGCACAGCTTAAGATTTTGTTTGCAGTGTGCTGCTTGCTACTTGCTAGTCTCCTACATGCCCTGGTCAAAAGTGGCATGCTGGATGGAATAGTGCCACGGATGGACGGCCTCCTCTGGACATAAGCTTGCATCCTGCGTGTTTCTTCTGGAATTTTTTTTAAATAATACATTTTTTATTCAAAATTTCAAAAATATACCACCAAAAATTCTGTAACAGAAATATACCCCTGTCGCCCGTTGGATGGGTGACAGGGGCCTAAATAGCAAAATAAACGGGCGACAGGAGGCCACGTCACCCCCCAGCCTCCTGTCGCCCGATGAAATGGCGACAGGAGCTTGTCACCCGATGAAATGGCGACAAGAAATAAATCGATGAATGGTTGGGTGACAGGAGCACACACCCCTGTCGCCCAACCATATGGCGACAGCAGCTCTTCCCTCTATTTAAGCAATCGTCTGGCACTATGTTCAATCATCGAATTCTTCAATCATCCAGCCAAAGAAGAGTAGAAAGGGAGAGAGGAAGGAAGAAAAGAAGAGAGAAACGAAGGAGAAGAGGAAAAAATGCCGAAGCGTGCGAGTGGAAAGGGAAAGGGGAAGGCGAAAGAAGAGGGAGGTGCTTCGGAGTGGCCGTGCAACATCATGTACTAGGACCTCTTCGTACCTTTCGGAGTTGTCCCACCGATGTGTCTGTGCGGAGATACTTGCAGGCTTGTCTATTCTTGGGAAATTCCAACTTTGAAGAGGAGGTATTGGATGTGCCGCAACTACGAATTTGACCCGCCGGAGAAGAGCCTGAAGAATCGCCAACTGGTAACAATCATACAAGTTTCGTAATATTTGTAAATGAAACATTGCTAATTTATGTTTCATGCAGTCACCTCCGCCACTGTGTGAATTTGAGCAATGTTATGACATGGAGATCAACCCCGAGGACCAAAGGCTCCTTGATCAAGCCAACCGGCAAGAGGAGTTCAGGCAGCAGCTTCAAGCGCTGCGTGACGCCGCACGCGAGGAGGCACGTCGAAACGAAGTGGAGGAGAAGGAGGACGAGAGAGAGAGAGAGAGGAAACGAGAGATGGCACGTCATGCCAGAGAAGCCCCACTGGAGGCATTGGCGAAGGGGAAGTGGCCTCGATCCACTCAGTAGACGTTAAGTTGTAACCATTATTTTCCTTGTTCGTGATGCGCATCCTAGTTTTATGGCATAATGAAGAGTGTGGTCTACTTTATTTTCCGCTGTAACTTTTGATCTGAGAAATCGTGGCCACTTAGGGGTTTTTCTTGCCTCGCGGGGCCCAACGAATACAACCCAAAAATTACGAAAAAAATTACAAGCGATCTACGCAACGTGGGCAGCACTTATCAATGGGCGACCTGGCCAGGCATTGCCCCGGCACGACATTGCGAAAATCGGAATAGGCACTCGCGGCCATGAAACCGCGAAAATCGTGGCCACTTAGGGGTTTTGTAGCCTCGCGGGGCCCACCAGATACGGCCTAAAAATTAGAAAAAAATCATGAGTGATCTACGCAATGTGGGCTATCACTTATCTATGGGCGATTGGTGGGCATTGCCCGACACGGTTGCGTAAAATCGGAAAAGGCACTGACGACCACGAAACCACGAAAATCGTGGCCACAATCTGAAAAGCGGGGTGCAGTGTGTTGTCGTTTCGGTCTGAAAAGCGGGGTGCAGCGTGTTGTCATTTCAGTCTAAAAAGCAGGGTGCAGCGTGTTGTCGTTTCAGTATGAAAAGCGTGGTGCAGAGTGTTGCCATTTCAATCTAAGAAAGCTACTAGGTGTGTGACAAAGCTGATGAAAGGATTAACTAAGTACATAAGATTAAAATTACGAAGAATGCAAATACAATTGTTCATACAGCATATTTCGAAAGATAAACTAAGTACATAATATATTACCAATAATAAAAATCAAAAGAAACTATTGCCGGCCCTTCTTCTGCCTCCTCCGAACTCCGGCCTCATGAATCGTCTAGCTCGCGACGGCACGCGGTGTGCCCTCTGTGGCCTATTTGGAGGTGTCGCGTACTGCGGCTGAGTAGGCTGCGTCGGTGGTGGCGCTCCGTGCAGCTGTGATGATGAAGGCTCATATGTGTCGACGAGGTACCTCGCTACATAGTCCTCCCCGTAGTCCTCCTGCTCGTCATCATCACCCTGCTCCTCGTAGTCGTCAAGAGCAGGTGGAGCTGTGCGCGAGAAGAACCGTGCATGCGAGCCTGTAGCAAATGAAGAATTATTGAGAGCATTGTAATACGTGAAAACTGCATTTCAGTACTCACCTCTAGCGGCTACAGAAGCGTGCCCAGCAGCTCGCCCTCTCGCAGCCTGCGGGACGGTAGCGTGCGAAGATGTACCTGCAGCACCCCTGCCTCTGCTAAGCGGCACGCCGGGAGCCACCTCGGGAGGGATGCGGTATCCCGACAACTCGAGGCCGTGTCTCGCGCTGTCCTGAGCCCTCACGACGTAAGAGGTGACCTCCTGTCTCGTCACCTCTTCTCCGGTGGTCAGTAGAGAAAACAAGACACCTAAGTCGTCGTATATATGGAGCAGTGCATCATTCTGCAAAAAAAATGAATTAGTTAGAAAAAATAAATTACGAATTACTAAGATTACGTGAGATTGAAGGTATGATGCAACATACCGAAGTGTGCGCCGCCGAGTCCGTATGGGCGGGGTTCGTGTCTACCACCCTGGGAATGTGTCTAGGAGGATCGGGGTTGACACGTACCAAATGTAGACGAGTCCGGGGAGTGTACCACTCTCGGTACGCACGGTACATCCGCGGGTCATACGGCGCAGCCTCAGCGTAGACGTCCTCCAGGGCTCCTCCCCACTCCTCAACCCAAGTTACCATACATAAGTGCTAGGGGGTGGTCCCAGGTGTGCCCTTCCTACTCTGCCTGTGGGTAAGAAATAAATATAGCGTTATTAGATGGCATTACACAGCAATAATTATAAAAACATCGATACAGGGAACTTACGTGTGGACTGAGGGTGGGACTGCACGGTCGTGCCGTGCATCGAACGCCATCAGAGACCAAATCGCCTCATCACGCTGATGGACGGCGTGGCCCTCGACTTGGACGCCGAACACGAGGAACCGGGTGAGCCAAGATTTCTGCCTCGTCGTGTGCAAAGGGTGGACAAAGTCACCCGTCACACGGTTGCACTCAAAGATCCGCGACAAAGATCCAAAGGTCACGTGGTCCTCGTGAGGTGGTCGAAGGCAGTGACAAACTAGGGGTAGCCCATCCGCATAGTCCGGTGTGCCCACCTCGGCTGTAGTGACGATACAACGTAACCGTTAGTACTCACAAAGTTAAATGAAAAGTATCAAAATCGTTATTGCTGCAATATCTTACCCGTCGGACCGTCGACGTCACCGCCTGCATGCTTTAGAGGCTGCAAGTCGATCTCGGGCCGCCCGATCTGGAACCTTTCGTATGCCCACTGCTGTACCAGCAGTGGACATCCTCCGAAGGTCGCCTCACCGACAATCCATGCACACCCGTCGCAGAGTGCACGGTAGGTGGCGCAAAGCACGGCCAAGCCCCAAGAGTACTGTGGCACAGCGTTAAGGGGTGCGTCCGCGATCTGCCTCGTGAACGCACCGTGCCTGCTGCCCACGCTTATCCCCATGGGACGTCGTGAACATGCACCGGTAGAAGAGCCACAACAGTACGCCTCTAGGTGGCGGTGAGGCTCTGCTGATTCCATCGCTCGACGATCTCCTCACGCAGTAAAATAAAGCTCACTTGTTATTTTAAGCAAGATGCATTACAATTTAGTTTTAAAGGCTACTTGTGTACCACTTAACTGCTGAAGCAGTAGAAGGTTTGGTTCGTCGTGTGGTCGAAGGTTGCGTACACGACAGGTGGTAGTACACCCACAAACCTCTGCAGTAGCTCCTGGCGCCACTCCGGATGGACATCTTGGGACACCACTGCCTCACCGGCGATCGGGAGGCTGAGGAGGTAGGAGACGTCCTACAAAGTAATTGTCATCTCCCCGACAGGGAGAAGGAAGGTGTGCGTCTCCAGCCTCCACCGATCCACCAGAGCGGTGATCAGCGACCGGTCATACGGGAACCGGCATCCCAAGTGCTCTACCATCCGGGCGAGGGGCAGCAACCCTGAAGCTCAAAGCCTAAGAAACAGAAACATGTAATTAATATCAGTGCTGCACTAGTCATGGTGCTAGAACAAACAAGTTTACAAATTTAAATACTGATATGTTACCTGGGGATCCAACGTGGATTGAGTGCCCAGGAGTGCTGCGCTGGCCTAGGTCGAAGGACGCCCAGCTGCACAAGGTCCCTCCTCCTCTAGGACAGTGAAGGCGAAAGCAAGCACGGTGACCACGGCCGATTTAACCGGGTCCAAAGAACTCGGGGCCACTCGTCATCTCCATGCTCGAGAGCCATACCTGCAAATTACAAAAATGAAAGTTAGAACTGAAACACATATATAAACAAAAGAGTATGTAAAACTACACAAGAATCACAACAATATATTGAAACAAATACGCACATAAAAAACAGAGAAGCTCATTACAATATATCGAAACAATTCCAACAATTTGTCAAGACACAACACTCGCAACAGCTAGGTACAAAACAGAGTTCATACAACACACGTTACATCGATGAAATATAAATTTTATATATGGCATATGATAATGCAAATTGCTTTTCATCTGGTGCGATGGTGTCGTCCAGCAGTCCTCGCAGAGGACGATCCTTCCCCCACCGTCGGATGACCATCTCCTCCTTCGTCTTCTTCGTTTTGTGCTTGGCAGTTCTTGAACGTATGTCCTCGCTGGTTGCACAATAAGCATTTCTTCACGCGTTTGCCAGCTTCTGACTCATCCATGTCATTTCTTATACGCCTTGTTTTTTGACGCCCTGCTTTCCCTCTTCTCGCTTCAAAATCAGGGACCCAAAACCTTTCATCAACACTAGGAGTTGTGGTGAAAGAACCCACAACCCCATAACCATAAAGCTCCTCGCTCCAAGTTGCCATCACCCTTTCCTTCATAAAATATTTAGATAGGTATGTACCAGGTTGCATTCCAAATAAAGCACATGCGGCTATGGTATGAGAACATGGCCTATACAAAAGGTATGGCTTGTTGCACGAGCATTTGCACTCGGCCTGTAAGATGCACTCCTGGGTGATAACCTTCTGGTTGGTTCTACACCGTCCTTTATCCCTGCAGATCACCTCGAAGCGTAGGGTCCATGCACCAACTTTGATTGCTCTATGTTTGGCCGCCTTCTGACTCTTATCATCCATGTATTTAGTGATCATCGAAGAATACAGCAACCTCTCATCTCTCATTACTATGTCACAGCTCCATGCCCGCCCACAAAGGATTTGGTTGTACCTCTCAAAGACTCGACAATTCCTACCAATAGAAGACACCTCATCCCTCGTGATTACCCAGGTTGTAAACTTCGCAGTTAGTGGTCATCACATCAGATTCCGCACCATGTGTCATATAACGAAGGAGCACTTTCTTCGGTTCGTGGTTTGATCCATCGAGAAACATTTGATTGGCCTTTGCCTCCGATTTACGGTTAGTCGCTTCATCCTCTATTGGCGAAAAGAGGCTCACCGCTCCTATGTTCCACTGGCACTAGTGTTGTTTGTCTGCTCCTTGTGTTTCCTTGTCACCATAAAGATTTTTCCACAGAGTTCGGAACTTGCTCTCCTGGTTGTGGTTACATAGTCTTTTGAACATGTTCATCAGTTGCTTGTTCTTGAATTGCTTATAGAAGTTTGCACCCAAATGCCTCATGCACCATCGACTCTGCATGTCAGGACATGGAAATGGCTCCTCTTCCCCTGTTTGCAGCTGGTTGATAACACTAAGCAAGACAGCATGCCTGTCATGCAGCACGCACACATCTGGACGAGTTTTGACCACCCCGATCTTCAAGTTTCGTAGGAACCACAGCCAACTCTCGTAGTTCTCGCTTTCTACGAAGGCAAAGGCAACAGGCAAAATCTGGTTGTTCCCATCGACGCCACAATCTGCCAATATTTGCCTCTCAGATTTCCGGTCAAGAATGTGCCGCCCACGCACAACAATGGACGACAGTGATAGAATGCCTTAATGAAAGCTCCGAATGCGAAGAACACTCTCCTCAGATGCCTTTTAGTTGGCCACTTGATTGACGGACAATCTTGATAATCATAGTAGGTCACATGATTTCTTCCCTGAATGCAACTGAGCAGTGCGGGAAGGTTATGGTATGAGTCTTCAAACTTCCCAAACCTCATTTGTAATGCCTTCTGCTTCGCCCTCCACGCCTTCCCATAGCTAATTGTGTATTGATATCTATTCTCGATCGCTCGGATAATAGCACGGGGCTCAAAACTCAGGTTCTCCACTATCTCTGCGTACATGATGTTCGCGACATACCGACGACGAGGTTCCTATAAGCCATCATCGCTTCTCACCATACAGTATGTTGCTCAACCTTCAAGATAGCCAATGGGTGCCCCATTTGGGCTTATACGCTGCACTCTCCACGGACACCCATGGATCTCACACACCACGTCAGAAGGTGTTGGGGTGGATTTCTTACCCCGAAAGTCCTTCTTAATGATAAAGCCCAATCTTTCACGGCATCCTGCCTGTACCTCTTTTGTCGGTACATACTATTAGGCCTAACCTCATTGTCACTATATCGCCAAGGTATATCGTTGCTTTCATTGACAACCACTTATCAAATTGCTGCGGTTTCACTCGGCCGCACAAGCGGCTCCGCACTCCATCTTCCTCATTCGACTCATCGTCAGCCCTCCTCTTCTACTCGCTGTACTCACGGTCTTCCTCTTCCATCCTAGCTGTTATTTCATCAATTTGCTCACCTTCGTCTACCAGTCCCCGTGCTTCTTGGCCAACATTTTCATCATCCTCCCGAAACTCAACCTACTCACCACTTTGGCAAATGATGCCATTGTTGCAATGTTGAACATGCTGCTCACGGCTAGATCCCCCAATTTCGGTGTCACCAAAACTGAGCTCATTTTGAGGCTGACTACACTCACCGGCATCCAACTGCTGCTGGGGGGGCAACATCCCTATCATATGCTTGCACTAAAAGCACACGATTCCATCCCCGTTGCTCTGCCCCCCTCACATATGATCTCCATGATACGGTTTCTTTCAGCTCAACTAGCTCCTAGTAAATAGGGTCGTTTCGCATACTACATAGGCAAAATACCTTCAACTCGCACTTCTCTTGTTCCATCCGAAAAGTATAATACAACCATTTCAACACGGAAGCAAATGTGCACTCCTCGACCCTACTCAAACTTCTGTCTACATAATGTATGTTACTTAGATCTGCACCCTCCAAACCATGCATTACAACCACCTCTCCATAATAGATTCTAAATGGAACTCGTTCTGCCATATCTGCGAATCCATTTATGTAATACCGCAAATCGTTCTCCTGGGTTTTTGGCCGAAATTGTCTTCATTTTCTTGATTCAAGGGTTTATTCTGGAGAAAAGTTTGCCACCTCGCAGTTAATAATTCTATTAGCGGTTTTGGTAATCTCCCTAGTTTTTCGGGTGAGGTCTTCGGAGCTGTTTTGTTTGGCGGTAAGTTGTAATTTCTTGTCAGTTGTCGTTTCCCGCCAAGCCTTGAAATTTATTTGGGTTGCACTAGTGGTAAAAGTTAGATTTTTGGTTTTTAGGAGGGGTATTTTCGGGATTTCCCCCTCCCTCACCAAGCCACATCTTTTTTTTCCTTCGTGTGGCTGTCCTTCTTCTGGCTTGGCCGATTTTTCTCCCAGCTTGCCGACTCCCTCCCTGGTGCAGCTCTGGCGCCGCCCCTGCCGTCCCCCTGGTGCCGCCCCACCTGAGCATGCCTCCTCCTGGCTCTTCTTTCCCCGAGGCCTGGCCTCCCTGCCCTTCTTTCCCGAGCGCGCCGGCCTCCTCCTCGCCCTTCTTCCCAGCCAGGCCACCACCGAACCCTTGTCAGGCGCCACCCTTGGCCGGCCCTCCCCCTGCTCCTCCCAGCTCGGCGCCCCTCCTCCAGAATCAAAGAATAGCAGGCGACAGGCGGGAGCGCCTCCTTCTAGCAGCGGGGCGGCGCCTCCAACGACGACGCCCACGGGCAAGTGGTCTTGCCCGGCTCCACCAAGTTCGGCGCCACCTCCACCATCCTTCCCCATGTAATTGGTACCACCTCCTTCCGCCTCCCATCTTGTGGTAAGTGGAGGTGAGATTTGGTTATGGATGAGTTGTTGTAGTCTAGATGTTCGATGAAATGTGTACATGCATATCTTTGTGATTATATGATACAAACTCTAGGAATTTCATTTATGTGCATGCATTGAAGTCTTGAACAACCATGTTGGCGATATATCCTCTATCTATCCAAGATCCGTAGCTTTCTCCAAAGGATTTGAGTCAGTAACCTATTTGGTTTTTATCATGTCAATTGAGACTTGAGAGGCCTCATCATCTTTTAAGGAGAGAGCCGTCATTATCCGCATCACATGTGGTCACCGTAAAGAGTTTAATTTGCTGCAAAGGTTTAGAGTTGTTGATGATTTTGAGGTTTGAATAATTGGTGATCTAAAAGGAAAACAAGTGGAGTTGAACTGCAGGCTTCAGATATGCATGTTGTTGCCTCCGCTTTAGAATAATAACATGGGGCTGCTTAATAACCTACAGCTATTTGACACTCTTAGTTGTTGAATCCCAGCCAATTTAATTGATTGCATTGATGTCTTCTATTTTGCTGATGGAATTATTGGATACTTGCATTCATGGGTAATTTAGATGGCTTCATCCTTATAACATAATTCTTGGTTTAAATAATGTTAGGGTTAAATGTGTGTGATGTTCTGGAATTTATTTGCGTATGATCAATATATTGACCTTCAGTGCAATGGGACCAATACAGTGCACGATCGACGAACTTTGTGTGTATGAATAAGCACGCTCATAAGGGATTGTCATTCTAGAAATTATGTGTGTATCAGTGTATGATATCACATGAGGCATTCCCTTACGTTGCAACATTTTATTTTACTTTATTTATGCATTTATTCAAATGTGTTGGCATTCTGTTTAGTCGGTGATTATGGATTGATAACTCTTATCTTTTGTGAACTGTAATGAGTGTTTGTTTATGCTCATTGCTCCTTGATCCCCGTCAGTCTGTAAATGAAATGGCGATGCTGAATTGTTTACTGTAATTTCTAGAGTTAGTATATTTGCGAAATTTCTTTGTGCTACTAATTTAGGCGATATGTTGCCCTGGTTTATACATGAGGTTGCTTAGACTAGTACGAATGATCATGGATGGAAATAAGGAGGGTGGAGGAAAGTTAGCAAATGGAAAGTGAGTAATTAATTGCAAGTGTATAGTGGTGAACGTGGTTTGGTGGTTGATGATTTAATTGTATGATGTATAATCAGAATGGGTTGCCATGTCTTATTGTTGATTTGGATTAATCTAGTATCGTTGGCAACTCATGAATGTGAGAATTGGCTAGGTTTATATGAGTGGTTATGGCTATGTTAGTGAGTGGCAATGATTGAAGGGTTGCATTTCATTCTTGTAAATTGCATCGCGCATTCATGATGGAAGAGGCGACCCATTCGACAGGGGGCTCAGGCTCACATGTAGTGGGCACGAAAGTCCCACTGTAGTCCCATATACGTGGTTGTATGGGAGCGAGTCAAGAAGAGTAGGCACCCTCCACCACGGGTGGAAGGGGAATGAGAGGGTGCACATCGATGGGTGTGCACTCGGCTATACCCAGTATAAAAGCAAAAGAGGAGATGAGCATGCATGATGCATCATATGCATGGAAATTGTGCAATCTGCATTGCATTGTCAATGATGGATTATGTTTTATGAGTTGATTATGATGTATGAATATGAGACTCTTCTTTGGTATGGCATATTTGCATCTGCATTGCAATATAACGACGATTTTGAGTAAATGGAAAGGGTCAAGTTGGATCGAGTCGTGGCCACATCCAAAAAGATTAAAGAGAAATGTGTCGGGGTTTAGTAATGAAGTGAAACAGGTGAGCATGCATAATGCATTACATGATTGAAGAAGTGTGATTGATTATGTCTATTCCGTATTCTTATGTCTGTGTGATGGATTATGCATATTCTGTATTTTTTTTATGTCTGTGTGATGGATTATGCAAATCCTGTATCTTTATGTCTGTGTGATGGATTATGCATATTCTGTATTTTCATGTCTGTGTGATGGATTGTGCATATCCTGTATTTTCATATCTGTTGCTAGATATGATTTATGTTTTCAAAGTTATATGCTACATTTCTTTATCATGGAGTAGTGAACTCCACAAAGACGAGCCTTGGGTTGGTTTGGAGAATTAAATTTTGACACTTCATTTTATCCACTTGTCGTTCTTATGTAAGAATGGTTATTATACTCTTAAGTAGGAAAATGCGAGTGACTATGAAATTATTCTTTGATGTATTTCGCTAAGTTATCGACTCACGCTGGTTGTTTGTATTGTTGCAGGTACCTTGAACCGGCATGCATGGGTGGGGTAGTAGCACAATCACGTTTGCATCACCACCGTTCCTTCATGTTGGTTTATAGTTATGTTATTACTAGCTCGAGAAAATTCTTGTAAGAGATTGTTGCGGTTATGCGTAATGAGTCCCTGTCCTGTAATAATTATGTGGTAGAGTTTATTAATTTCTATTGGATGCGTGTTTGGTTAACTAAGGACATGCTAGAATGATATTATATAACTGCAAATGTTTTCTGTCTCACGAGTGATGTCCTAGTTTTAGGGAGGTGTCGTTAAAATTTTTAATAAGTTCAAGAACCTTCTAGTTGTTCGCTTGTTTTGCTATTATTTATTCTTAGCGATTTGGAATTGTTTGGTGCTAGAGAGGGTAACATTCGGGGCACGGGGTGCCAGGGTGTTACAATTTATTCACCCACGAATTAATAACTTTCCGTAAAAATTACTATGAGACCTAACATAATTATATGTACATGCTACAAAAATATATATCTAATTGTAAAAAACATCTACATTCCTAATAATTCATATCGATGTACTTATATCTCGTAAAAAATATACATTCATTCCTAACAATCTATACATTCATATCGATGTACTTATATCGATGTACATATATCTGTAAAAAAAATTAAACATTCCTAACTACATTTCCATCAATATATACCGATATGCTCTTATCCATAAAAAATATCTAAATTCACTAGAACTATCTCAGAACCTATCAATTTACCTAAAATTCTCTATCCAGAACTCCGTCAATTTACCTAGATCTATCCATAACCTATCGATTTACCTACATCTATCCGTAACTACATCTAAAATTATTTCTAATCTAACACAATTTCATGTTAGAAAAAAGTATACAACTAAAATTTACCTCAAAATGTCGCGCAAAGGCCTCCTCTCTTACTTTTTCCTCTCCTCTCCTCTCCTCCTCTTCCTTTCTCTTCCTCTCTTTCTCTGCTTCAACTCGGTTTTGGTTTGGATGAAATGGGAAGGTGAGGCGATAGCTTTTACAACGCCCTGTCAGCCCTTTGGTCGGGTGACAGGGCCCGTGACTCTCGTGGCCAATTATCGGTCGATTTTCCCTATCGCCATTTCATAGGGCGGCAATGATGCTTTTGGTTCTGTCGCCATTTCATCCAGCGACATGAGGTCAGTGACGTGGCCTCCTGTCGCCCGTTTATTTTGCTATTTAGGCCCCCGTCGTCTATCCAACCAGCGACAGGGGTATATTTCTGTAATTTTTTTCGGTGGTATATTTTTGAAATTTTGAATAAAAAATGTATTATTTAAAAAAAAATTCTTTCTTCCGTCCGTGTGCAGTGTTGCGTTGTTTTTTTTATTCAAGGAGCACGAGATATATGCACACAACCTATACATATCACACATGTATGTGTCTTCTGCACATGTTGAGGAATTAATTTTCGTTGAACATGCACGCATGCTTGTATCATTACATGACCTATACCCGCAAGATTTCAAGCCAAACCGGAGAGCCACGTGTCGCCTTGGCGTTTTTTAAAAACCCTTCCATTTCTCCAAATTACCGATAGGTCCTCGTATGATTTTTAAGAGACAAAGATATTTTTTCGCCGCTTAGTCCTTTAGCCCGGTATTTTACTGAAAAAACCTCCCGTTAGTTTCAAATCGCGAACAAGCCCTTTTCTAATTTTTCGTGATAGTGAACAGGTCCAAAAATAACATCCGGGTCCTCGCTTACGTTCAGTCCTTTTCTCCGCTTTTCCAAAAAATGTTTTCGCCACGAAAAACCGAAAAAATATTTTCACACCCAAAAACACGGAAAAAGTTTTCGTCAAAAACGCAGATTCATCGAAGTTTTATATCGGCTTATGGATTTACCAACGTGTCGTAACCGCGGGCAAAAAAACCGGAAAAAATGTTTTCAGCACCCAAAAATACGGAAACAATGTTTACGTCCCGCGGATTCGCCGGTGGGTCCTAACGACCCATTTTTTTTAGCAAACGCAGCAAAAAAAACCGAAAAAAATGTTTTCAACACAAAAAAAACGAAAACAATGTTTTCGTCGCCAAAAAAACACCGTGGATTCGCCGGTGGGTCCTAACGACCCATTTTTTTTAGCGAACGCAACAAAAAAACCCGGAAAAAATGTTTTCAGCACCCAAAAAAACGGAAACAATGTTTTCGTCCCCCGGATTCGCCGGTGGGTCCTAACGACCCATTTTTTTTAGCAAACGCAGCAAAAAAAACTGAAAAAAATGTTTTCAGCTTCAACAGGCCCGAAAAAAACGAAACAATGTTTTCGCCGCCAAAAAACACCGGATTCGCCGGTGGGTCCTAACGACCCATTTTTTTAGCTTAACGCAACAAAAAACCGAAAAAAATGTTTTCAGCACCCAAAAAAACGGAAACAATGTTTTCGTCCCCCGGATTCGCCGGTGGGTCCTAACGACCCATTTTTTTTAGCAAACGCAGCAAAAAAAACCGAAAAAAATGTTTTCAGCACCAAAAAAAAATGAAAACAATGTTTTCGTCACCAAAAAAACACAGATTCATCGAAAGTTTATATCAACTTATGGATTTGCCAACGGGTCATAACTGCCAAGATGCTATCGAATTCAACCGCAGCAGAGAGCGCTTTCCCACCTAGTATATTTTTATTATTGGTAAGGGTGTGCGTTCGACCGAAGTCGAATAAAAACAGGCAACGTACTCGACTGCGTCTTTGCCAACAGAGCTACGCTCGGTCCTCCAATGTGTTGTGTTGTGATTAAGCATTTATGCAACGTGCGACCGTGAGAGCAAAACCGGGTGAAGCGCATGCTTATCATGATTTTTTATCAGTATTGTTTCTAGTTATAGAGCATGCACAGTGATACATATTAGCTGTTTATAAACTTATGCCACATAGAATTTTGGGTGATGCGAAGGGAAGACAAAAATGTTGTTTACTCTTCCATTCAGTCACAAATAGTTGTCATCTTAGACATAGGTGTAGTCAAACTTTTGAAATTTTAATTGTCGATATCTTTTTAAATATTTAAATTAGATACATGAAAATCATTTGTAGATTTGTCTCGAAAAGTACTTTTATAATATTTTAATTTATTAGGTTTTATAAATATATTATAATAAAAATTATTGGTGAAATCTGTATTTTGGAGATCAGATCGATGTCCAAATTGAAAACTATTTGAGATCTGGGAAGTATTTAACAGTGACTGTTTATATGCGCTTTTATATTGTATATACTATTGTATAGACAACCTATTAATAGTACAAAAAATAATTACAAATAACTATATAGACAATATATTATATGAATTGTCTTTAATCCTATCTATAGATGATATAGATGCGTATTATAGATAACCGTCATTTATACCACTATACATGTTCTTACCAATGTCTCTGTAGAAGGTTTTTTTAATGTTTTTGAATAAAAAGGTCGATGGAATACTACCTTTCCTATTTTTGAAAGGTTACCGCCTCATCGATTGGAGCCGAAGGATTGAGCCGCTCGCCCTCCAATCCGTGCTCGGCTCGGCTCAAATTTTTTTCCGAATTTGGTCCTTCCAAAATCCGTAATTACGATAGGTCCTTTTATGTTTTTAACGTAGAGGACCTTCGGTTTAGAAAAAATATGGATCTTTTGTGAGAGGACCCTAAATACATATCGCAAAAAACGAGTGCCGTTTTGATCATTCCGCTATTTTTCAGAAGAGACTTTTTCGATTAAGCGAATCGCAGATGCGTTCAGATCCTTTCAAACGTTTCGCGTGTTTCCTAAAAACAAACGAAAAAAAATGTTTCCACGAAAAAAACACGTCCGCCTGCTTTCGGCTAAAAAATTTGCGTTTAGATCCTCCAAAAATCCGTAATTACGATAGGTACTTCTCGCGGTTTTTTACGAATAGCCTCTTCTGGTTCAGAAAAAACATAGATTTTTCGTGACAAGACCTTAAATAGATTGTAATACTGCAAATCATTTTTTCCAAGGTTTTCTTCGGAAGGGCAAAAGATTTGGTTGTCTCGCAGTTTTAAGGATCTTAACGATGAGTTTTGAGATATGCCGAATGCATATTGGAAAGGGAATTTCTCCGAGCCGTAATTTTCTGCGGTAAGTTTTATTCAAAGGATCTTCTGTTTGCCGTGAGTTGAAATGTCCGTTTTTGGAGTTTGTTGGTTGTGGACTCTAGAATTGCTGAGTAGTTTATAATTGCATTTTAGTCTTTTCCCCCAAGCCCTTTTATTTAGTGTTTCCATTTATTGGGTATATAAAGAAAAGAAAAGAAAAGGGATGAAACCCTAGCCTTATTTTCTTTTTCTTTTCTTCCCCTGGACTTCCCCCACTCCCAGCCGCCTCCTGCACCTCCTCCTCAAGGCCCCGCTCTCCTCTCCTCTCTCTCGGTTGGTTGCTCCAAAGACTGACGCCCCCTAGCCCTCATCTGCCGACTCCCCTGCCGACTTCCCCCCCATTCTCCTCCAGTTCCCCCTGCTGGCCGCCGCCCCCTTCCCCTTCCCGTCAGCCTGCCCCTCCCCTTCAAGAAGAAGAAGAAGCCTAGAAAGAATAACAGCAGAAGAAGAAATGGTAGGAGCAAAGAAGAATGAGCAAGATCAACAATGGCGGCAAGACTGTGAGCCAATGGCAGCAGCCCTTGCCTTCTTGTGGTGAGCACGCAAATAGTTAAAGTGAGGATTTGGTTATTTGCGCATGCTAGGTGTTTGATGAATTGCCTAGAGGGTTTAGGTTATGGTATCGCAGTGAGTTACGTGTGCAAGGTTGAGAGTTGGGCTTGGAAATGCGAGAATCGAGGCATTGCTAAATTTATGTGCATTCCCTCCCTTCTACTGCTATGGATTGTGCCTTTAACCCGTTAATCCTCAGGCTATTAATCAAGCATAGATTCTATGTTCTGTGATTATTGTTGATGTACAGTAGATGAGCCTTTATATGGGATTCTGAAATGTGGATATGTAGGTAGTGAGTAATATATATAGTTGTCTGGTTTGTGCTTTATTATTGAAATGGAGCTTAGAAAGTGTAATAAATCTGCTAACTTGATATGTGTGTTATTTGTGTTTGAGCTTCTGTAATATCATTCTTACCCTGATAATGGTGGTGAATATTATGCTAGGACTTGATCCTTATTACCTTTTGAATGGCTCAATTCAAATGAGTGAGTTAAGACTTATTTACTGTCATTTGATTATGAGCATACTATTGTATATTCGCTTAATTTGTTAATGGTTATGCATAAGATCCCAAATTTAGAGAGTTGTCAGAGTGTTCTCCTATTATTAAGGTTTAATGTCAGCTGTCTAGTGGGTTGCCCGGAGTTTCCATTAGTGGGAATTGGGATTGTTTTTGGCGAAAGTTGAGTTTTCGTCATGCATTGAGGTATTGAGTCGGACCTTGATCCATTCTTGTGCGTAACATTATTTTCAGGGAGAGTCTTCGGGGGTGGTCACGACCCCGCTTTGCCTCAAGCGTCGGTAAAGGCAAGTGCATTCCCTAGAGCGTTATGAGAGTGTTAAAAGGATTGTTCGCGATAAAATCTGAAATCTCTAATGAATTGGTTATGTTTAATAGCATATCTAGAAGAGTGTTCAGATTTTGTTCCTGAAATGAAGATTTATGTTTATGAGCATAATTGGCATTGTTCATATCATGAAAATGCATATCGTGACAATGAAACTAACAATTTCTATGACATATTGATAATAATTGGCTTTGGGGTGTTCCCTATTGTGCTTATGTTTATGTACCTTTTGGTCTTGTTAAGAGCAAATGATTACGATGCGTGTATGAATTGTTTATAAGCATCATTTGCATATGTGCATTCATAATGGACGAGGCGACCCATGTTAATGTGGGCCTCGGTGCTTACATATAGTGAGCACAAAAGTCCTACCGTAGTCCCATCTACGGATGGGAGCGAGTCAAGAAGAGTAGGCCCCACCACGGATGGTTGGGAATGAGAGGGTGCACGACGGTGTGCACTCACCTATACCCCAGATAGGCTAAACGGTTGCATTTTTAGCATGAACGCATAAAAGTATTGCATTGCATTGTGTGGTGAAATTGTTAAATGTTGATTGATGAGAATGGAAAGAACAGGTTGAGGACTGAGTCGTGGGCTCATCCAGAAATGATTGCTGAGGCATGGGTAAGGTGGTATTACGTTTTCGAGTTGGATGTGGTAAGTGGAGTTAATTACTGCTTCTGTTACCGTAGGATCTCAACTAAGTAATGGTTATGTTAATTGAGAAAGTAATTGAGTTTCTACGTTTTGAATTTATATGAACCCACACCGCTTGCTTTATTTTCGGATGTCAATTAAAGGAACTGTATTTTATGTCTTAAAGTAGTTGTATTCTAGCTGAACTCATTACTTTTCATTATTGTTGCACTTTGTCGAGTCTTAGACTCACGCTTGTCGCTTTCTTGTTTTAGGTACTTTGAAGTCGACTTCGCCGTGATGGGAGTAGAGCACGCACGACTTCGGTCACCAACAACCAATTCAATTGTTTCAGAAAGTCCGTTGTAACTAATGCTAGTGTAATGTGCCGATCGTCGCTATGTGGGCGATTAATTGCCGGTTGGATATATGATCGATTATCTAAGGACCGCTAGATGGTTCCATTCTATTGCAGTAATTGATATATTATACAACCGCTATTATTCTTTTGTCCGCCGAGTGGATGTCCTAGTTTTAGGGAGGTGCCGCTTGAAATTTTGTAAATTTTGGCTTAGTTGTAAACCGTTTTAAGAGTCGAGGTTAATTCTCGCTTTTCAATAGGGGTGTCATTAGTTATTCGTAGTTTTGGTAGCATCCGTGGGCGCGCTTGGCGCCGGGTGTTATATAGATGCCCAAAAAAGGAGTGTTGTTTGGTTCATTCTGCCTATTTTAACGAAAATGACCTTTCGATGCATCGTGAATCGCAAATGCGCTTGTGTCCTTTCAACTGGTTCTTGCGCTTCTCCACGGTTTAAAAAACGCCAAAAAAATGGAATTGTTTCGTGAAAAACACACACCGCCATTTCGCTCGCTTTTCTCTTTTCACGTGTAGGTCCTTCCCGCGGTTTTTAACAAAGAAAACCTTCTGGTTTAGAAAAAGCACGAATCTTTCGTGAGAGGGCCCTAGATAAATATTGAAAAAACGTAGTGACGTTTGAATTATTATGTCGATTTTCTACGAAAAGGGCCTTTCAATTTAGCGCAATCGTAGAAACGTTTGTATTCTTTCAACCGTTTCGCTCATTTCCTCGATGATTTTTTTAAAATAACTGCCAATAGAAAAAAAACCAAAATTGTTTTCGCGAGAAATACAACGTGCGCGGCGTGGCACGCCGCGAAAGCCATCCTAGTTTGTCTCCAAATCTTGCAGACTGCTTTCGTCCTGGGTAAGCTGCGATGGACCGAGTGGGGTCAGTGGTATGCTTTAACGTTGGACTTTTCTACATTTCGTGCAGTACACAAAAACAACTTACATTTGTATAGTTAGTGGAAAAGATTGTAGTCTAGTTTGCTGATGCGCAACTGCTATTACTGTCAGTCACAGTCGCGTGGTCTTCTTCATCCATTGAAGCATTCTCACAAGGAATTTTGGATCGATCCTACGTACAGCTAGCATTGCAAGTTCAGACTACATGCATGCCCAATCAATTGACAGACGTGCTTGCTTTCTAATGGAACCTAAGCATCACACGTTGCACTGTTTGACACAGGACAGTGAGTGCGAGTGTTATCAAGGTTATCTAACTCTTTCCTATGGTTATCAAGGTTCATACATCCATACTTATCAAGGAAGTTTTATGAGACAACAGGCATATCTACCAGTACTATAAAATAGCAAATTTATAGAAAATAAACGCATGCATGAAACCATTTGATAAACAAAAGGAAAATTAAATACTGGAATCAATATGATCAAAGGGGTGATTGTCTTGCTTATTTGTTGTCTAAGACGGTTAGAAGTTGCGTTAAGCGTTATATTTACGGAGTTGGTGAAGTCGGGTTTTACACGTCGTTGAACGGAAAAATAGCAAATAACCAACTTTAATAAGGGCAAAAAGAAGACAGATAGAAGATCAAATAAAACTTGTTATAGAAAACAACTGTGTTTTAGGTTTGGATAGAATGATTTCACGTTCTCGTGTTTTAGTCAATCAAGTGTGCACATTCCAATTGTTAACAGCTTGAGCGATGCATGGTTACTTTTATGTATTATCTATTTTTATATTACCAATTCAAGAAGCTAAAATTATGCATTTTTATATTTGTAATATCGAACTCAAGATGCAAAAATTATTTGGATTAATAGAAGTAAATATTAGTTACATGTTTCATAAACTTTACTATAAATAATGTGTTTCTAGTATCCGTATCACTTAAGGGTGTTGTACTAATAGGATTCAGATGAAAAGTAAGTTAAAATAAGAATATTTTTCTAAGTTATTATAGATCATATCCTAGAGATTATTTCTAGGCTGTTTTTCACATAATTCGTATTTAGACGAGATGTCTTGCGAGCTGCCGAAAAGGCTCAAGTGATCTCATTAGATTCTGAATAAATAGTACTTGTTCTTTGATTGATTTTGTATTGAATTGATTTTGAGTAAGTTAGATGTGTTGATTTAGGCTACTAGCCTAATTTTTATGATTTTTGAGAAGGTTCTCGTGATACAAATAGCATAACCATTGATTTCTCATTTGTAATTAAAATTTGTTTATTCATATTACAAACGCGAAATGTTAACACTTAATTTTATTTTGTTGACAAGATTTATATACAAAGTATGATGAAATGAAATTCTTTCTTCAGAATATGGTAGTATGTGTAACACCCCGGCAACCCGTGCCCTGAATGTTACAGCTTCTAGCACCAACTACTACAAATCGCTAAGAATAAATATCCGCAAGCGAAGAACAACCGTGAGGATTGTCAAAATTATTAAAAATTTCGCAGACACTCTCCCTAAAACTAAGACATCCACTCAGCAGACAGAAAACACATGCAGTATGATATCATTCTAGCAGGTCCTTAGTTAATCAATCACACAAACAGCAGAATTTAATAACTACACCAGGACGAGCGACATATTACAACCATAATCAATACAACCAGGCTTTACATATCGATTAAATAGTTTGATGCAAACATGAATGTGCTACTACCCCCTTCCATGCATGTCGATTTCAAGATACCTGCAACAACACACAACAAGCGTGAGTCGATGACTCAGCAAAGTACATGAGAATAGCAATTCCAATATCATAAGTAAAACAAAAGCATGACCATAAGAGCAAGTAATACAATAAAACAAAGATCCGCATAATACGATTTATACCCGCTAAAGTAATAACTTAACCATATCAACAGACACGCAATCACGCCATCAACTTGATAATAAAACCATTCAACACTCAAGGGACAACATTTACCTCTAAATCACAACTCTCCTACCTTGGCGCTAATATACTCTAGATTTTACATCAACATCTTTCTATGATAAATTCATCCATAGAAGATCCTAGACCCTCTCAATCCCGCCATCGCTAGACTTCATCGAACTCAAATCTTGAACTTCCATTCAATTCCACGCTCATGACCATGGTGAAAACTTTAACCAACTTTTCACTTTAGAATCACTTACCATTCCAATTAATCAACCTATACCATACAAATAAATTTGGTTGTCTTCAAATAACCAACAGATTTCTTTTAACAGATCGGTAACCCTCTTTATCTGAAAGCTCAACTACTCATCATACACTTAACGCCTTGAACATCCTTGTGGGTCACGCACCCAACATTTAAAGAAACCGAAAATTCTTGAGCATGAGCAACAACAAAGACCATCTTTTTTTTCAGAAAAAAAACTCAACCATAAATCATAAGGGAATTCGACTCTCGAACTCCCAAACCCGACGAAACAACTCCTCAACATAACTCAAGATTTTCAACTTTTGGAAGGAGAAGAGATGCAATGCACATGAATGCTCATTTCCATGCACGCATCGATCGCCGAAAGTGCCCACCCGTCAAGTGCACCTCACGCCCCTTCCATCCCATAGATGGAAGATGCCTACTCTATCGTGTCTCGCTCCCATTCACCTCGATGAATGGGACTACGAGGTAGGACTTTCGTGTTCACTACGTGAACACAGAGGCCCCTGATCGTAATGGGTCGCCTCTTTCATTATGAATGCACAAATGCAATTTTCATGAATGAAATGCAACTTTTCATTCAATGTCAACACTAACATACCTTAACCACATACATACACATAGCCAATTCTCACATTCATAACCATAACTTCACACATACATAAACATAGCCCAAATTCTCACATTCATAACCATAACCACACACATACATAAACATAGCCCAAATTCTCACATTCATAACCATAACCACATACTACATAAACATAGCCCAAATTCTCACATTCATAACCATAACCACACACATACATAAACATAGCCCAAATTCTCACATTCATAACCATCTAATCTATTTGCACACATACTCAATTCCATTTTCCAGATGGGGCACAATTAAGTACGAGTATCCACATACCCCATACTCGCTACTCACAGCATGCTAACAAAGGTACAAGAACTTACGGGATTAAGGCTTACTAGTGACCACTAATCCAATAGCTAATCACGCCTCGAAGGGACGATCACCAATATAACTAACACTTGCCACAATCAATAGAAATTAGCCATGAACAGATATATAACAACGAACACTCAATTAAGCACACAACTCGGTGTACTTGTTTTACCGACGCTGAGAGGCAACTCTGGTCGAGACCACCTCAAGACACTCACCTCGAAAAACAATGATTGCGTATAAGAATAGGTCATGGTCCGACTCAATACCTCAATACATGACAAAATCTTAACCTTTTGCCAAAAATGTCCCAATTCCCACTAATGGAATTCCGGGCAACCCACTAGACAATGTGACATCATACCTTAATAATAAGAGAACACACTGCACTCTTTCAATTTGGGATCTTAAGCATAACCATTAACAATTTAAGTTAATATACAATAGTATGATCATAATCAAATGGCAAGAACTAATTCTTAACTCACACATTTGAATTGAGCCATACAAAAGTAATAAGGATCAAGTCCTAGCATATTACTCACACCCAATACCGTGGTAAGAATGATACCACGAAGTTCATACACAAATAACACACAACCACGCCACTAACACGATCTCGCCATGGACTCAAGTGCCTATTCAAGAAGATTACTTAAAAGTGGAAAGATCATGAAAGTAAAGTCTATGATTAATTCAAGCAATCATATTGCAAGTGGACAGAGGCAACACGTGAGTTGGACATAGATCAGATTTTTTTCCCGACATGTTGAACAAGTTATGCATTGTACAGTAAATATACATCATATATGCGAAATACCCTAGCCTCCTGGGAACCACACCAAAGAAACTACCAAGAAACTACAGTCTACAATCGCATCCAACAGAAGTGACATCTAAGTTATTGTTAGAACGAATTACCAAGAAACTACATTCAACAGAAATGACATGGGTTGAAGCACACTAAGATCCGCTTTTGTTTTGTCGTCATTTCAATGGAGAACTAGCATATAGGAGAATATGGAGGTTGTAGTCCATAGGAGACATCGACAATTTAAACGGTTCTCTCAAATTCTCATCTTCCTCCCTCTTCCCCGCCCACCTCCAACATGCCAATCAAACCCCTCTCTCCTCAACCTTTCCTTTGTAGTTTCTCACCACCCTTACAGATAAATGGGGGAGACAAGTTCAAAAGACGTAGCAGAGGACTCCAGTACTGATATTTGCTTCCTAGCAAAAGACTAAAATAGATATGCTAATTAAAGACTTGAAACATATTGAAAACTAGAGATATTAGTCTAGAGTTTACATTTACCCTAGATACCATGATTTGCCTGCTTAGCACTCAAAGGAATTAACCAGTATATGGTATCCTCATGTCCCACATAGCATCAACCAAGGAAAAAATAGAGATATGCCCTTGAGAGCAATTCATCAAACACATGGCATGCACAATGAACCCAACCCTTAATTCGATTTGTACCAGAGTACTCACCACACACTGAAGGCAAGAGGGAAGGAGCACTTGCCATCACCGGGAAGCCGCCAGCAGGGGGAAGACAGGGGAGCTGTCACTGGAGCTGGCCACGGCCGAGGAAGGTGGCCAGCCGACGCCAGGAAGGGAAGGAGGGCTCGCCCGGGCATGAGGCTCGGCTCCGGCCGACGAGGAGGCGACCGGCAGGGGCTGCCTGCTCCAGCGCCGCCGACCATGAAGGAGCCAGGAGGCTCTACCGAGGGAAGAGGGAGGCGGCTGGGAGGAGCTGGGCCTGGGGCGACGGCAGGAAGACGCCAGGGACTCATCGGCATGGAGAGGCCAGGGGCGCGCCAGCAGGGAGAGGCCCGGGGGCAACTGAAATCGGGAGGGAGGAGAGGCATGCCAGGCGCATGGGAGGGAGGGGAAATATCTAGCCAAGGAAGGGATGGCAGCCACAAAAAAAAAGAGGAATGAGATTAAGTGAAAAAGAAAATAGGTGGAGAGGGGAAATTCCAAACATACCCCTCCCAAACCTAAATCTTTAACCCCAAGCCCCCAGATGGGCCATCCACTTCTGAGAATAAATGCCAGACAGACCCCTACTCACCCGACGGAAAGCTCAAAATTTGGGGGCGAGGCTTTGCAGTATTACAGTATGAACTTTGGAGAGTATTTCTATGTTGACTTTATATATTTTAGCATCTAGATGAGTTATTTTATTTATTGTTGAATTAGCATAAATGATCACAAAGATAATGTTATAACGAGTTGGGTTTTGTTTTAAGTTTGTGACTATATTATGCAAGATCTTTTATTTATTTTTCTAGTATTAGCAGGGAATGACCCTAAAAGTGTTTTAAAACTATTTTTGCATTGCCTTAATTTTAACCACGATAGATTTTATATTTATTTATTGTTGTGATCTGCATTTCCTTTTATTAAAAGAATGCTGACTAAGTTTTATTCCAAATATTTTTACATGAATAGGCCTCTCCTGATTCCAAGAACTTATACAAAATATTTTATTATTTTATGAGCTATTATGTTTTTATTTTTATTAATGGCCATATTAGGTTTTTTGATGATTGCAAGGCAAATAATTTAAACATAGCTCAAAACTTATTTTTTTGGAGTATTTGAGCTTCTTATGGTTTCAGAAGCACATGAAAATTTATTTTATGATATTAGGAGTTATATTTTTCATGTGCAGTAATGTCCATAATAGTGTACTTAATTCTTTTTAATTTAATAATTCGTTTGTGACTTAAAAATTAAATGTTTTGTATATTTGAATTTCTCCTAGTCTTAGCATTATATAAAAATTTACCTTATTAATTTAAAGTTTATGGTGCAGTTTTAATATAAAGACCATCATAGGTTCTTATCAATGTTTCATTTAAATAATTGTTCTATGATTTAAAATTTTAATAATTTTGTATATTCTGAATACTTCTGATTTTATATGTTTTTAGAAATTTATTTCATTTAATTTAGAGTTTTGGTTCAAAAGTTATAGCTATTTGATTCAACTCGGGTCTAGAAAATTAAACTAAATTATAAAAATGCGCTTTCGGAATGGAGGAGGCATCTTTTAACAGATGAACTGAGGTCTCTTGCACTGGCTAATAGGAGGGCCCCACAAGGCAGTGACTCCACGGTAGAGCATTGGATAGGGCACGCCAACGACGGCTCTCCGACGGGGTTCCGGCACAGGTGAGGGGAGAGAGAGAGAAAGCATGACGAGGCGTGCCAGATGGTGGGTTTTAATTTGGCCGATGGTGACCGAAGCAATGCACCACTGAGGCTCAGGCGCGCTAATGGTCGGCCGTACGGCCGAGCAAGATTCACAAAGGAGATAGCTCGAATGGGTAACGGATTAACTATCACAGGGTAGCAGTGGTTCCATTTTGGGGGTTTGCCAGAAGAGAGGAGCTTCGAGGAGGTCCACCACCGGTGACTGGTTTTGGAGACAAAGAACAGAAGGGGGTGACGAGGTTTCGAATGAAGGTTTTCAAATTTTCTTGAGGGCTTTTGATCATTAGAGTATAAGGATTCTCAGGTCTGAAGTAATTTGAAAATGAAGTACTATGTTGGCAGAATTCGGATTTGTCCTGAGCTCTGAAGTTATTAGTAATGGAAGAATTGGGACGGCTCAGAGACTTCTCGGTCGGGACTAGTAGAGGGGATGTGATGTGCAGCTCTCTGCGACCTCTGGTAGGTGGTATTTATAGTTGTGGAGATGACGTAGATAAAGCCTGCCCTGGTTGAGTTCTTCACCGATTTCTTGTGGTGCTTCTTGACGAATAATCGTACCAGGGGTACCCCACAGCAAAGTATACATCTATTTCAAAATCATTTTTCTCTCAGTCACATGAATATGGTGGCGAGATTGGTAGGGGTGCAGAGCGCTGCAAGGGGTATTACTAAAGACTTCGTCTCTGACAGATGGGATTATCACTAAACATTGGACAGAGCTCTCAATAGGTCGTCCGGGGCCCAGCTCTGAGCAATGGCCTCGTCAAGTCACGACCATGCCCCTCTGAAACGGTCCGACCGGCCTCAGTCGAACACTCCCATGGCTCGACTCGGCCTCGGCCTGACACCTCAAGAAGTTTCACTGCACTACGTGTCGGGCACACCATCAAGCTCCGGCTCTGCGACCCCGGCCACGTCATCAATCGGCCCCAAGTTGGTCACTTGCCCTGTGGACACAATGCCCACGTGGGGGAGATGACTCCTTCCCGAGGCGGTCAAGAGGCCACGAAGTCAAGCACCGGTCTCTTCGCCCCGTCATGCACAGCAGAGGGACGCGCTCCGTCCCAAGGCGGTGTCCCAATACGGCAGAGGCAACGCCAAGATCTCGACAGAGGACAAGGGCGGTCGCGCCTTCCCAATGAAGCGCTGTCCGTTGAGTCTACCAACCCAGCATGGGATGAGCTGGAACCTGTCAGGCGTCGGGACCGAAGACCGGGACTCTCGGGAATAGCTTACCCCTACCTTGTTTTTCCAAACTCCCGTGTAACCTGCCCCCTCCGCTTATATAAGGAGTGGCAGGGCCCTCAGGGAGCGGGCGACTCATTTGATTCAACTCAAGCCATCTGACCCAACTCAGTATCCAGTCTAGGCGAACACCCCCGAGTTCCTTCACTCGGAGGAGCGCTCAGGGCCTGTCCTGAGTCCTCACTTGTAATCCCACGAGTAATACAGACCACCACCACGAACTGGATGTAGGGACGTTCGGCCCGAACCAGTATAAATCTTGGACCCCCTTTGTCCGACCATTCAAGGAAAGAGGACGCGCGGCCCCTTACACCTACAAATTTACTTGCCGGTTATACGAAACACCGACACTTCTGTTCTCATGCACCAGCAATGATCACAGCACAGGACAGCCATGGCAGAGATGGCAGGGTATGGGCTGGCCTGAGACCTTGTCGTGACCGATCAATTGGACTAGCTTCTGTTGCAGCATTAATTTGAGGCTGAGGATAACGCAGCTACAGCGGCAGCGCAAAGCCTTTGCTCAGGGGCGCCAGTGACTGGAGGAAGAAGAAGGTGGGGAAGAGAGGCTGCCAGGTGGGCCTACACAGGGATTTGGCCCCGCGAATAAGTGAAATAAGATGTGCAGTTAGGCAAAAACTGGAACCGGCTGAAATAGGACGGAGTTGAACGCATTGAATAGGTTACCAATATTATCAGAAATTTTCGGGTAATTTTTATGTGTCATGGATTGATAGTTCTATTCATACTGTAGAAATTTCAGAGGAAAACATTTTCCACAGAATTTATAAAAATTCTGACAATGTACAGTGCAATATTTCTATATTCTATTTTTGATTTATCAGAGAATTTAAATATTCTCAAAACTTTTTGAAACTTTTTATAAATGTTCCTCTTGATAATATGAGTCTTTATTAAAATTTTAATATTTATATAATGTAACACCCCGACGCTAAACGCACCGCGAATGCTACCAAAGACTCCAAATACGAACGACACATCTACTTAAAAAGACCGATAACCTAATTTAATCTCTAAACTCTTAACTGCCTAATCAGCTAAGTCACCGAAATTTAGAAAATTTCAAGATGACCACTCTAGAAACTAGGACATCCACTCAGTAGACAGAAAACATTGCAGATAATATGATATTATTCTAGTAGGTCCTTAGTTAACCAATCACACATCTAATATACGGTAATAAACTCCACCATGATGAACAGCACATTACAACCTTATTAATTACAGCCCGACTTTACAAGTTAATTCAAATGAGGTGGTAGTGACTGAAGTCGTGCACGTGCTGCTACTCCCATCCCAACGAGCCAACTTCAAGGTACCTAAAACAGGAACAAACAAGCGTGAGTCCAGGACTCAGCAAAGTGCATCAAGTAGACAAAGTAAGAAATTAAACTAAATCTGACTACTTCAAAACATAAAGTAACAGCTTTTAATTGGCATTCAGAATAAATAAAGGCAGTTGAATTCATAAAAGATCCAAAACATAAGAGCACAATTACTCCATTAATTACCATAAGCATTACTTAACTGAAAACATTCAGGAACAGAAGCAGTAATTTATTCCACTTACCGCAACCAACTCGAAAACGTAACAAAACTTACGTCTGCCTCAATAAACATTTCTGGATGAGTCCACGCCTCAATCCTCAACCTGTTCTTCCCATTCTCATCAATCCCATTTATCAGTTGCAACACACAATGCAATGGAATGCGTTTATGCTTTCATGCTCGAGTGCACAAAACATACAAAAGAAGAATTCATATCCATACATCACAATCAACTCACTAAACATGATTCGTTATTATTAGCGCAATGCAGATGCAAATATGCCATACCAAAAGAAGGATTCATATCCATACACCACAAAGAAAAGAATCTCATATCTATACATCACAATCAATGCATAAAACATGATCCATCATTGATAATGCAATGCAGATTGCACATATTCCATGCATATGATGCATCATGCATGCTCATCTCCTCTTTTAGCACATACCGGTATGGCCGAGTGCACACCCGTCGGTGTGCACCCTCTCATTCCCCCTTCCACCCCGTGGTGGAGGGTGCCCACTCTTACTGACTCGCTCCCATACAACCACGTATATGAGACTACGAGGTAGGACTTTCGTACTCACTACATGTGAGCACAGAGGCCCGCATCAGAATGGGTCGCCTCTTCATCATGAATGCACAAATGCAAAAGACATAACGAATTTGCGAACTACATTCATTTCTCACATCCAGAAATTTCCATTCACATTCTCAACATTCATAATCCCATTCTCAACACTCCTAATCACATCCTCAACACTCATAATCATACATCACCAATTCTCGAGTAATTACTAATTCCATCAATCTTGATCATAAATCAAATCATTTTTCGCAATCCAATCTCATACCTTCAGTATTCTCACTAGCCTACCAACTAGAGAACCGGAATATGAAAGTAAAATTTAGCAAGATATCATCACATCATTTAGACGAAGTTCATTAAACATCGCACATAACAATCAATCCAGGGATGCAGCATAAGTTCATGATGGCAAGGCATATAAAGTTCACCAAACAAATCATAACACGTTCAAACAACGATGCACTTGTGTCAAATTTATTACCCTTTTCATCAAAAGGCAATTATCTTACTAGATGTGCTTATAAACACGAATGAAATCCATAGCGTAAGCATGTACACAACGCAAGCAATCAACTAGATACCGTACAAAAGATATACGGGTTACACTTGCATATGAACTCGTTTTAAATAAAAGCATAACCAATTAGCCACTCTCATTCATCGGATCACATGCAAAAAAAATCAAACATGACAATATTAAAGCAATACATAGATAATTGTATTATTGTAAAACCTAGTGGCCACCTAAGCCACAACTGATACAATGCACTTGCCTTTACCGACGCGAGAGGCAACTCGGGGTCAAGATCACTCTCAAGAAACTCTCCCTGAAAACATCGTTACGCACTAGAATGGATCAAGGTCCCACTCAATACCTCAATAAATAACTAAATCTCAACTCTTGCCGTAAACAAATCCCAATTCACACTAATGGAAACTCCGGCAACCTACTAGACAACAGACATTAAAACTTAATAATAGGAGAACACACCGACAACTCTCTCGCTTTGGGATCTTATGCATAACCAACAACCAATTAAGCTAATATACAATAGAATGATCATAATCAGATGGCAGTAAATAATTCTTAACTCACACATTTGAATTGAGCCAAACAAGAAGTAATAAGGATCAAGTCACAACATAATATTCACAATCATTACCAGGGTAAGATTGATATTACAGAAGCTCATACACAACTAACATACATATACATATTTCATTCTGTAAACAACACCATATTAAGTCCTCAAGAACCTAGTACTAATAAACATAATTCTTTATAGTAATTTCCTCCTAATCCTGCATTTCATTGTCCTATTGCTCCAAAGATCTAGATAGTGTAGACATCTTAATACGATAATCTTGGTAAAATAAAGCGATAGACAATACACTACATTCTTTTTTTCGAGATGGCTTTGGTCAATATTGAAAAAAGGCAAGAAAGCACTTGGGCACTTGGTCAGGTCAAACATCAATTTTCTTTCCATGTGCTCAGTTCACATACTATTTCAATTCAAGAAAATGCCAAGCCAACAGTGCATGCTTGCAGGTAGGTCTCAGTAAAAGGTTAGAACCCACTTTTCCTTCAAGTTGCTTATTTGAATCATATAGTCATAAGGACTACTAATGCAACAATGTCAAAACTTTTGAGAAGGCTGCCCACAGGAATTTCAACTATTAAATTTGATTCCACATCTAAAATGCCAGAATTGAACTAGCAAGATGCAACAACTAAATTACAATTTAGCACGAACACCATAAGCAAATCACAGAAAGATGCATGTGCACATTTCATCAAACACCTTGTCTACAACAATTCATCCACACTAAAACTTCACCTCCACTTACCACCAAGGAGGAGAGGAAGGAGGTGGAGGTGCCGCCAACTGGAAGGGGTGCGACGCCGGCCGCCGGAGGGAGGAGGCCCCACACCGATCTGGCTTGCTGGCTATTTGATGCTGGCTTGCCGATGGTCGGCCGGTGCCGAAGGGAAGAGCTGCCGCTGCCTTCTTCTTGCGCTTCTGTTGGAGACGCACAAATGGACAAGAGGGACGCAGGAGGCGCTAAGGAAGAGCTCACTGGGGAACCAGCAGGAAGGGAAGGCGCCAGGAAAAACTCGGGAGGGAGGCGGCAGGGAGTCGGCACCAGGGGATGGCCAGGGCCAACGCCAGGGAGGAGCATCAGCAGGGAACTCAGCTAGGCAAGGCGCCAGGACTTCGGCCAGAAGCGGAGTCGGGAGAGGAGAAGCTAGAGGCGCAGGAGAAATCGCCAGGGACTAGACGCCAGCAAGAAAAAAACGGCTGGGGAAAAATATCTGCCTCCATGCATTTACAAACACACAAAGAAGAAGAGAGAGAGAGGTTAGGTGAGGGAGGGGAAATTCCTAAAAACCCCTCCAAACCAAAGCCCATCTTTTAACCATTAGCGCGAACCGAATAATTAAATTCTTGACGTAGAAAGATAAATACCAGGAAAAACACAATTGCCGTAAAAATAAACAACTCGGAAGATACCTCATTCCGAAAACCAGGGCAAAAATCCAAAACCTTTAATAACAGCTTCACCTGCGTGACGAAAATAATAATAATAATAATAATAATAATAATTCATCGCGTGCAAACACCCTTGAATCACAAAAGAGAAATCTTTACCGTAGAAAATCCTAATGAAGAGATCTTCTATTATTACATATAATTTATATTTAATTTAACAAAATTTTGACATTGATTCTTAGATTTTTAATCTTTTCTATTTTTGAATTTTAAAATATTATAAAATAATTTATTAATTTCTAAAATTTGTTCTGTAGATGTATTTATTACTCCAAAAGATAATGTTAAATTTTAAGCTTGAGATAAGGTTGGATTATTTTTATTTAAATCTAACAAGTTTATGTTGCTAATCAAGAAACATTAAATGGGCTTTCATTTCATGCATAAATGTTGGATATGACATTTTAAAATTTATAATTGAGGTTCTAGTGAATTCTTGAGATTATCCATAATTTTACACATTTTATTGACTTGTGATTTTACTTTTTATATTCATATATTACTTGTAAAGATTTTTCCATTGAAGCAAAAATCAAGGCAAATCTAGAAAAATTCAGGAAATGCAGAAAAAAGAATAAATAAATGTAATTAATTTCTTACTTTGTTTTAAATTTTCAGGATGTTACAAATCTACCCCCCTTACAAAAATCTTGTCCTCGAGATTTGGTGAGGGCTAGAAGAAATCGGGGAATTCCTTTCAAAGATGATCTTCGCGTTCCCATGTTGATTCGTCTTCCATGTAGTTGCTCCATTGAACCTTTAGCATCTTGTGGAACTTGTTCCTCGTGTGGCGTTCTCCTTCTTCAAGAATACGGATTGGACGCTCTCGATAGGATAAATCTGGTTGTAGGTCAATATCTTGCAGATTGGTGAGCTCAGAAGGACACATGAAAGACATTATGAACTTCAGATAATTGAGGTGGTAATTCCAACTTATATGCCATTTCACCCACCTTTTCAAGAATTCGATATGGTCCAACATATTGAGGAGCTAGCTTTCCACGGACTTGAAAGCGACGAACTCCGCAGAGTGGAGAAACTTTTAGATAGACATGATCATCTACTTCGAAGCTGAGTTTACGTCGATGATTGTCGGCGTAACTCTTTTGGCGAGATTGGGCTTCCTTCAATCTGCTTCTGACCATATCTACTTGCTCTTGAGCTTCTTAAATGAGGTCTGGACCAAAGAATTTTCTTTCTCTAACTTCAGACCAGAAAAGAGTTCTACATTTTCTCCCATTTTCTCCCATATAATGCTTCAAATGGCGACATTTGAAGATGTAACGACCCCCATTTTTGCAAAAATGCAAAAATAGAAATCTAATGTGCATTCCGTACTAGTCTCTAGATCAGTAGCTAGTACGCACATTTACAACAATTGGAGCCGCAACCATCATCATAATATTAATGCGGAAGCTAATTATACAATATATTTTACAACTTAGAGTAAATGTTCATAGTATAGGAGAAGCAAAGTCTTGTAGTGTGCCCGTTCAACCCTTAGGCAACTGACAAGACACAAATCCCCAGAAAGATCGCTTCACTTGAAATTCCCATAACCTGCGATGAAAAGATATTCTTCGGAGCTTCATGGTCTTATCCACCTAAAACAACATAATAAGCAAGGTTGAGTACTTTCGTACTTAGCAAGACTTAAGGTGGTATTTGCAAATGCATAAATGCAGGCCATGTCAAAAGAGGCTTCTACAATTAATTTGCATAAAACAACATTTGATTTGTAAGATAAGTTGCAATTGTGAAACGGAATTTGTAAAAGCATGTTGGATTGATATAAAAGTAACAATAGAGTATAAGTAGTAACTCACAGTCCTCCAAAGTATAAGTAGCAACTCACAGTCCTCTATGACGTGAGCATCGAGATATCCAATTTCCTGCCACCCAAGGTATAACCACGATCTTTGCCAAAATAAGGCACATCAGGTAAAAATCATCCCATTTTGAAAATAATAAAACAACTAGCTATGTGATGACGTTACCAAGTGCCTTTGACCATAGGTGCGACTAATTAATTAGATTTACACTCTGTAGAGGTGTACAATTTTACCCACAAGAAATGATTAACTCTTTGTGCAGCGCAATTGACACACTTCCTTTGGTGTGCCACAGAGAGATCATAACATAACCGTTACATTACCAAAACCCGATTTTGCACCAGCCCAGTGACGTTATTCCTTGCTATGGAGAAGAAACAAGAATGGTAGGCAAACCTTGTCTTTTGTATTGGAAATATGAGCATTACCCCTGTAATAAAGGTTTCTTCTCATAACAAGGCGTACAATTGTACCAACATGCATTTACCCACATCGAGGTGTGGAAGCCCCTCACACGCAAACCGAAACAGAATGCTTCTGCTATCTCCCGCCTACCAATGTGCAAAGTCAAATTTAAACAACTTAATGGGTTAAGACTGCCCCATCCCAGCACTCGGTCCTTAATCCAATACGGGTAATACTTCACCCTACACTACGTACAAGTCCTCTTGCACATCCGGCTATTGCCAATAATTGCCCGCATCAAAATCATAGTTTTATTTTGAGTTTTTATTCAAAATACCCACATCCGACATCATGTCGTAACCAACATTTTTAATTTCTCAAGTAACAATTTTGATCTGATCATATCCAACTTTGGTTCTAAAGCATGGCTAAGCATGGATAATATGTAATCGCTTATACCCATGTTGACATTATTTATTGTCTAACCCTTTTCTATGGTTTATCAAGGTTCACATGTCCATACTTATCAAGGAAGTTCTATGAGATAACAGATATATTCTACTATTACCACAAAGTAGCGAATTTATAGAAAATAAACGCATGCATGAAACAATTTGATAAACAAAATGAAAATTAAATACTGGGATCAATATTATTAAAGGGGTGCTTGCCTTGCTTATTTGTCACTTATGACGAAGTTGTGGTTGTAGCTGGCGTTTCTACCAAATAATGTTTCTACGTTGATCTTACCAATATTTTCATTTAGATGAGTTATTCTACAGTCCGTTGAAATTGTTTAGTTGGCTTAGTTTTCTACACGACTATTTCACTAAGGGTATTTGCAGGAGCGGGATTTATATACAGAGCAAGTTCTAAATAGAATATTTTTCTAGATTATGGTAGTACATATGATGGAGAGTGTTTTTCAACTAATTACACTAATAATGATATTTAGATGAGAAGTTTTACAGGTTGCTGAAAAGGCTTAAATGATCACATAATTGACTTTATCGGGAAGTTAGATTTCATTTAAGTTTGCGACTACGCTAAACATGATCATTTACTCATTTTTTTTGCATAAGCAGGGGATGACCTTAGAAGTGTTTTGAAACTAATTTTGCAGTATTTTGATTTTAGCCGAGGTGTTTTATATGCTCATGTGTGTATACATATATTTATCTTTTACACTAGGGTCTTATTCATGAAATAATTTAAAGTCAAGATTATTTCTTAAATATTTTGGCATATTCAGACAACCTACTAATATACTAGTTTTTAGAAATCAGTTTCATTCAGTTTAGATTTCTTTTACACAATTTATTCAATTTTGAACATTTATTGTATTAAACATAATTTTTAGCAGAAAGTGATTCAAACTTATATGAAATTTAAATATTTTTATATATTTAGGTTTTTCGTAGAATGGGGATTGCAATAAAATTAGTTTCATTTGATTCTGAGTTTGTTTGCAAAATTTTTGTATATAGCTTATATTTCGGTCCTTTCTTTCAAATTGAATTTCAAATTAATCCAGAGATCTTTTTTGAAATATTTTAGCATATTATAGAAGAATTTTATTTTTTATGAATTTTGAAATTTATTTAATTTCATTTGGATTAAAAATGAGAAAGATATTCACAATTGAATTAATTCGGTTTAGGAAATTCCAGAGAAAAATGGAAAATACGCTTTCATCAAATGGAGGCGCCTTTTACCTTTGTGTCTGGCCTCGAACTGATTGGCTAATAGTGGGGTCCAAATCACAGTGAGACAAAGCAAAGATGGAGCCAGGGCACGACGGTGGTGGCGAACAGCGGCCGGAGAAGGCTGGCCGGCGAGTGGGGAGGCACCACCCCGGTAGCGCAGACTCGGGGAGGCTTCAATTTGTTTCGGCAGTGGCTAGAGCAAAGCTCCCACCGGAGCAGGGCGGCGGCAATGACGGTGATTCATCGGAGAAGAAGACGAGCACAAATCAGCTGGAATGGGTAACGGGGTGAGCACCAAGGGACTCGAGGAGTTCCATTTTTGGGGTTTGCCGGAAGAGAGGAGCTCCGAGGAGGTCCACCACTGGTGGCCAGATCTGGAGAAGAAATGTGCTCGTGGCAGCTAATAATCAGCAAAGAGGAGTTGAAATTGAGATCGGCTATGAGTTCAGGGATGTGTATGGGTGCTCTATATTCAATGAATTGGAGAATTTCTCAAAGAATCCCTTCAATCGGGTTTTACCTCTTTTCTCTCCTTACTACGAACAATGGCGGTAGAGACAATAGAGTGTGGCTGAGTTTGGGTAATGAAGTGAGGTAGAGGAGAGGCTTTGGTATGTGCGGGCTTGGCGAAGCTCAGAATGATCATGGCTTTTATAGCCGAGGCAGGCAGTACCAAAGAATGGTTTGCGGTGAGCAAGGGTCGTGCCTAGTCTTGCCATGGCAGCAATAATCATGCCAAATCATTGTCGTGGCGGCGATGGCAAGGCATGGGTGACTCTGGAGCTTGCCGTGGCTGAGAGCAATTGGGCGAGCTTACATTGCAGCAGCAATAATCGTCCGTGGAGGTGGCTCCAATCGACAGATGGAGAGGAAGAGAAGAACCACGATCCTGCCAAGTGGTTGCTCAAACACTGGTTCACTGATTTGAAATGAAACTTCCTAGAGGATCCCGACGTCAATTGGTTAGAAGTTGTGGTATATTCGGATTCGGTTAGAAGTTGTTAATGGTTATGTGGTTATAAAGGTTAATCAATGAGGAGAGATGGGAATTAGTGTCTTCTTGGTTCGTAGGGGATCTAAGATTGGAACCCAACTATCTAATCGGATAGTTTGGGCATTTTGATGATATTTGATTGGATGCTTAATAGAGTGATGTGACTAGTGCTATTCTTGTTATCACGAGTTGGTTGATCCGTGGTATGGGGTTTGTAACATCCCAAAATTTGAGTTTGGAATGTTTAAAATCAAAAATGAACCATTCGTATTTTCCCGGAATTAACCGAAGCTTAAATTGAATTTTCTAATAATTATAAGATTTAGTTTGATTAATCCAAGTATCAAATTAAAGGTTTCTAGTTTTTTATTGGGTTCCTTGTGCTTCAAGGAATTTTTCTGTATTTTTGGAGATTTTTCTGAATTTATTTGCTATTTATTTGAATTTATTTGCCTTTATTTGAATTTCTGGGATTTTTCTAATTCGGAAAATGTTTTAATATTAGAAAACTCTCCTCGGGCCGCTTTCTCCGCTGCCCATCATCGGTTCGCCTGCCTGACCCATCATCACCGAAACCCTAATGTCGTGGCCGTTTGATTCGGATCCAAGGGCTACCGCTCGCCCACGTCGCCGCTTATCCCTCGACCGTCGGATTGTCTCCTCACGGACGGTCGGATTACAGCCACGTAAGCGCCGCCAGCGTGAAACCCTAGCCGAAGAATCCTCGCGCAGACGCTGCCTTCCTCGGTCTCCGCGTTTTCACGCCTCCCAAGACTTTAAAAGCCGCCACGACCCTAGCCCGAGGTTCGCCTCCCGCGCGCTCATTTGCCCTAGCTCTTGCCGTCCGAGACCCGCCGACACGCAGCGCCCTCGCTGGAAGCGCCGCCATCCTAAGCGCTTTTCCGCCGTCACCGGTCGATCCGGCCGTCCTCCGCCATGATCGGTTGCACCATCGAAGTCCGCCGCGTCGCCTTCTTCCGGATCCGCTTTGTCTTCCTACCGATCCGCCGCCTAATCGCCAAAACTCGTGGTCATCTTCTTTCGCCGGCGGGACGGCCGCTGCCTCGCCGCCGACTCCCTCCTTCAACGCCGTCCGTCCGACGAGCTTCATCTGCTCGATCTTCGCCACGCCTTCCCCGGTAAGCCACCGATTCATCCGCCTTGTCACCTCCGGTGCATGCCACGTCGTGCCACGCCATCGCCACGTCCGCAAAACCCTCCCGTTCGCCACGTCGGCGCCACGTGGATACCACGTGTGCCTCGTCATCGCTTCGTGGCAAGCCACGTCGACCCTAGCGGTGCGTCGGCCGCCACTCGTCAATCTGCGCGTCACCCGATTGCCCTCTTGCACTGGGTTCACTGTGGGATCGAGTCTCGACTCGTGGGTCCCACCTGTCAGCCAAAGCATTTTTTTTCCTTTTCTCTGATTTTCCGAAAATGAGAAATTCCAGCCAATCACAAGCTGCCACGTGTCACCCTTGTGAATTTCTTTGATTTTCTCTGAATTAAATCTTCCAAAGGCCCGTTCTCCTTCGTCAGAACTCCGATTGAGCCGATTCAAATTTCTAAATTTTGTAAAATCAAGCTCTACATTCCAGAGCCATTTATTTTCAATTTTGAGCTTGTTTTCCTCTGTTTTGTATTTATTTGGTTTCGTTGCTTTATTTTCCTAGAGACGCTGAATCCCGAAGGGAGCGAACGGAGACTTCGAGGACCAAGAATCAGCACTTGAACAACAAGGCAAGTCGAGACCTTTGATCATATTGAACCTATGTTTGCAAAAGTACTTTGTTTTATACAATTGCATGCTATTTGTGTAACAATGCTAGTTTATGGGAGTAGCTATTTACTGCTTGAGTATGCCCTTTGATTATTGGAATGCCATGTATCCATTGTTACCCTTAAGTTGGGACATTATTAGTTGGACATAATCATAGTACCAGCATTGGGTTATCGTAGCTATGCTTAGTTGTCCGATGGGATTCATATCACCGTGAGCTAATGTTAATCTTGACTTAATGAGATATTGAATTGTGGTTGTTGCCCACTTGTTGTAAAACTTGTTGTACCATGGCAGGGATGCCATTGGTTTGGGTTGAACAAAATGTTTTCCCTGCAATTGATCGTGCGAAGAAGGGGTGTTTTCTAGCACATTGGGATGTGGTTGTCTTGCTCGAGACAATTTAAGGACTTACTCTTGTGCGCCATTGAACTGGGCCTAACTGCAACCACAAGTCCCAGATGGGACGGACCTAGCTAATTAATTTGCAATGTCCAGACTTGAGTATTGCCATTGTTGGTGTGGGGTCCAAGATGGACGGGTAGACCCACATGGCTCAAGAGGGGCCCCGAGGGCTAAACCTTAGAGGGCGATCTTGGGTTTAGACATGCATTGTAAAGGCTTTGTAGTGATCTTCTACGACACACCAAAGGAAGTGTGTCCTTAGCGCTTGGCATTAAGAGATGATCATGTCTTGTGGGTAAAGTCGCACAACCTCTGCAGAGTGTAAACTATTCGAATAGCCGTGTCCGCGGTCATGGACAAGCAGGGGATTTCACACGGGTATAGAGTATTTTCTTGAAATGTGGAATGGTTGGGATGTGAACAGGGAGTTCAGCTCGCTTTGTTGTCTCAAGCTATCTTTGTTGAATTGTGAGGTTGATACTTGTTTCAATGATGTAGGTGATGCCTCGCCATTACATTCATGTTGTCTACCATTGATTTATCGATTATCTATTATTGTTTTATTCAAACCGCCTTCAATCTATTCAGTGTATTTCAATTCAAGTTATTGCTTTACGCAAATGAACCATATTATGCCTTCCTTTGTTTAAGCCATGCATTTAGTTATCGCATTAAGTTTCCGAGACTTGCATAGTATGTTGCATACTCACCCCGCTTTTTATTGCGGGTGCTTATTCCATAAAGCGAGATGAAGACATTTGTGGTGAAGACTTTGATGATGAGGAATACTATGAAGACTACGTGGACTAGGAAGGCGTTCCTGACGACGATTACTGTGGCATGTCGAATGGCCCAAGTTATTTTATTTCACCGCAACAATTTATTTGTTTCTTAAGCCAAGAGGCATTGGTGTATGAACCTTGACCATAAGGTCGTTTGCTTTATTCAATAATAATTTGTTTCTTCTTAGTTATTTCGATGTATGGAATGATATGTCATCTATGTTTCCTTGTGTGCACTAGCGTGATCCTCGACTAGTGCGGTATACAGAGGGTTTGGATTTGCATATCCGGGTCCCGACAGAGATGGTATCGAGCCATATCGATCTGAAAGGTCGCTTTCTTAGTTAGCATGGTCTTCAAATTTATTTTCTAAATCAAACCAACAAATTGGTATTCAATAGTTTGTCTCTTCTCATCTTATTCTTAGGTTCTCATTCCTCTCCTTTTGTCGAGACATCGCTTTTGAAATTTAAATTGATCTTATCCCATTAAACTTCTTGAAAGCCATGGATCTTCTGCAAGGAAACAATTCAAGGGGACGATGATCAAGCCGTTGAAGAGTATATCCGAGAAGATTACCATATAAGATAGGTTTGTGGTGCTCTATGGTGTTTGAGCATGCCATTCTCTTTTGGTTTAGCCACGTTTAGTCTGCGTATACTAGGAATTTTGTTGCTTGTGTGCTGGGTATGTTGTACACTTGCCTCCAGCACGGTGTTATAATTGTACCTTAAGTTGAAAGCTTTATTTGGTTCTTTATTTTGTAGCCTTTTCGGCTATGTCCTTGGTTGACCTTTGTTCTTGGGTATTACCTTCTCCCCTAGATGACCTTACCACTTTCCTATTGCTTTTCCCTCTTACCTATTAAACCCTTGTGCTACATCGCAGATGGTTGACACTGCTCGAGCTTGTCGCGATTAGCAAAGGATGCCAATGCTAATGCAGCGCCATGCCACCCGCCACCACCTCCTGTAGTGACGGACGAGAACTTGGGACATTTCTTGGCAGCTCGGACTCAAACTTATGAATACAATGATGCGAGAATATGAACAATATGATGAATCAACAGAATCGATCTGTAGCTGTTCTAGCAAACTTGTTGAACCAACAAAATCAAGCTCTGCTTGTTCTTGCTTGTTGCCAACCTCCTCGGCTCGCCCTCAGTCCAAGCTAGCAGAATTCATGAGGACTCGTCCGCCTACCTTCTCCAACTCTTCAGAACCCTTGGATGCAGATGATTGGATTCGCTCCATTGAAAAGAAGCTCGCTATTGCTCAATGCATGATCATGAGAAGGTTCTTTATGCCGCCATCGGTTTGAAGGCACCGCATTGAATGGTGGGAGAACTACAAGGTCGCCCATGATGACCCTCGCACCATCACTTGGGCAGAGTTTTCATTTGCCATTCCCATATCCCATATCGATGGAAAGGTGGAAATGAAGAAAAATGAGTTCAGGGAGCTCAAGCAAGAAGGAATGTCAGTGAGTGAATACCTTAACAAGTTCACTCAACTTGCTCGCTATGCCCCGAAGATGTAGCCACCGATGATGCTCGCCAGAAGAGGTTCAAGCGTGGGCTCAACCCAGGTTTAAAGGTACAAGTCATTGGCAATGACTACGCAGATTTTCAAAGATCCGTGGATAAAGCTATGCTCATTGAGGAGTCTCGTCGTGAGTTGGAAGAATCGCAAGAGGAAGATGATGCAACATGGAGCTCATTAGAATCACGCAGAGAGCGTGCCCAATGCCCAAAGACCGCTTCGTTTCACTACTCCTTCATCAAGATTCAGACACCGCACCTCGCCCACTCTTTCAGTAACCCTAACATCAACGCCAACAAAGAATCCGCCTCAGAGGACCAAGAATCCATTGCGGGAGGACGTGCTTCAATTGCAATGAGCGAGGTCACTATGCTAATAATCGCCCTAGGAAGCAAGTTGTGACACCCGTTTGTTTCAACACAGGATCGACACCTACCAAGACCCCCCGCACGAGAACAGGACGTGGAGCCTCCTGCACCCCAAATCAAGCCACCAGACTCCACCGCCTATTGAAGAGGTCGTGTGAACCATGTCACCATCGAAGATGCCCAGTCGCATCGACGTCATACTAGGTAAGCTCCTAGTCAACTCAAAGATCCGCCATGGTTTTATTTGATTCTCGAGCTACGATTCGCTTGTTTCTCGAATTTTGCTGCAAATCATCACTTAAAGACAAGGCCTTTGAAAATCTGTTTTATTGGTGCAATCACCGTTCGGATTTGAGTACGAACCAAGGCTGCCCGGTTAAGATATTAATCTGAGGGTAGAATTCTAGCCAACCTCATTGTCCTAGACACCAAATCCTAGATGTGATCCTAGGAATGGATTGGCTCTCTAAGAACCAAGCGATTTTGGATTGTGGAAATAGAGATCACATTAACCATCCGGATGGAACAAAGCTAAAGTTTCAAGGCAGTAGATCGGTCAGGAGGAATAAAAGTTTGTAGTGCCAAAGGAATAAATTTGGAAGATGTGCCAATTGCTAGAGATTTTCCTGATGTGTTTCCAGATGAGTTACCCGTAATGCCACCGGATAGAGATATAGAGTTTTTGATTGAGCTAGTTCCTTGAACGCCACCCATCTCCAAGAGACCAGTATAGGATGCCTCGCTAATGAGTTAGTCAAGTAAAGAAACAGATCAAAGAGTTGCAAGATCGGGGTTTTGTTAGACCAAGTTCTTCGCCATGGGGAGCCCCAGTTCTTCTAGTTGAAAAGAAGGATGGAACTCAGAGGATGTGTGTAGATTATCGTGTTTCTAAATGAGGTCACCATTAAGAATAAGTACCCTCGCCAAGGATTGATGATTTGTTTGACCAGCTTCAAGGAGCAGGAGTATTCTCAAGATTGACTTGAGGTCGTTACCATCAATTGAAGATTCAGAAGAGGATATACCCAAAACAAACTTTTGTGACCCCAGATGGACAAGATGAGTATACCGTGATGTCTTTTGGTTTGACCAATGCCCCTGCCTATTTCATGACCCTGATGAATAAAGTATTCATGGAATACCTAGACAAGTTTGTCGTTGTCTTTATCGATGACATTCTGGTCTATTTCAAGAGTGAGGCAGAACATGAGGCTCACTTGCGGAAAGTATTGACAAAGCTAAGAGAACATCAACTCTATGCTAAGTTCAGTAAATGTGAGTTTTGGATGAAAGAAGTGGCATTCCTAGGTCATGTTATATCAGCCGAAGGTGTCGCCGTTGACCCGGGTAAAGTACGAGATGTGCTCAATTGGGAATCACCCAAGACGGTAACCCAAGTCAGAAGTTTCCTTGGAATGGCGGGATATTATCGCCGTTTCATAGAAGGGTTTTCCAGAAAAGCTAGGCCGCTCACTCAGCTTCTGAAAAAGGAGAAGAAATTTGCTTGGACATCAGAGTGTGAGCGAAGCTTTCAAGAGCTAAAGAAGTGTTTGACGACTGCCCCAGTGCTTATTTTGCCAGATATCAGAAAGGATTTTGAGATATTTTGTGATGCATCCCGTCAAGGACTCGGTTGTGTGCTAATGCAAGATAAGAAGGTTGTGGCATATGCTTCGCGTCAGCTGAGGCCACATGAAGTCAACTATCCGACCCATGATTTGGAATTGGCTCAGAGTAGTGCATGCTTTAAAGATTTAGCGCCATTACCTCATCCAGAATCGCTAGAGGTGTACATCGATCATAAGAGCCTAAAGTACATTTTTACCCAAGCCGAACTTAATATGAGGCAAAGAAGATGGTTAGAGTTAATCAAGGACTATGACATTGGTATCCATTATCATCCAGGCAAAGCCAATGTCGTAGCTGGTGCTTTGAGTAGAAAGAGTTTGCAATACCACGATGATTAAGGAAAGTCACCAAAGACTCTATGAGGAATTTGAAGCTCAGTCTAGAAGTGGTGCAAGAAGGTTATTTAGCAACTTTGGAAGTGCGTCCAACATTGGAAGATCAGATCCGGGAAGCCCAAGCTGATGATGCTGATATCAAGGAGATGAAGGGTAATATGAAGAAAGGAAAAGCCCCAGGATTCACTGAAGATGAAAAGGGTACAATTTGGTATGAGAATCGTATCTGTGTACCTGATCAGAAAGAGCTCAAGGAGCTGCTACTCAAAGAAGCGCATGAGACTTTGTACTCCATTCATCCAGGAAGTACTAAGATGTATCAAGATCTCAAGGAAAGGTATTGGTGGCGTAGTATGAAGCGTGAGATTGCAGAATATGTCGCTTTGTGTGATGTTTGCCAGAAGGTTAAAGCAGAGCATCGAGGCGGCGAGGATTGCTTGAGCCATTGAGGATTCCAGAGTGGAAGTGGGAAGAGATTGGTATGGATTTCATTCGGACTCCCTAAGACCCAAGCGTGTTATGATTCGATCCGGGTGATAGTGGATCGATTGACTAAGGTAGCTCACTTCATTCGATTAAGACTACCTACACCGGGATAAATTGGCGAATTATATATGTCAAGGATTGTGGGTCTTCATGGAGTGCCTAAGAAGATAGTCTCCGATAGAGGAACCCAGTTTACCTCTCGTTTTTGGCAGAGTTTGCATGAAGCTATGGGAACTCATCTCAGGTTTAGTACTGCCTATCACCCTTAGACTGATGGACAAACTGAGCGCGTGAACCAGATTCTTGAAGACATGTTAAGAGCTCGTGCTCTAACCTATGGAGCTAAGTGGGACAAGTGTTTGCCCTATGCGAGTTTTCTTACAATAATAGTTATCGTGCCACTGCAAATGTCTCCTTTTGAAGCCTTATATGGAAGAAAGTGCAGAACCCCTCTTAATTGGAAAGAGACTGGAGAAAGATAGTTATTTGGTCCTGCCATACTGCAAGAAGCCGAAGAGCAAGTACAGTTAATTCGAGACAAGTTGAAGATAGCTCAAAGCCGACAAAAGAGTTATGCAGATAATCGTCGCCGAGATTTGAGTTTCGAGCCCAATGATTATGTGTATCTTAGAGTTACACCTCTAAAAGGAGTTAAGCGATTTCAAGTAAAAGGGAAACTTGCCCCTAGATATGTTGGACCGTTCAAAGTCTTGGAACGAAGAGGAGAAGTTGCTTACAAGCTTGAGTTGCCTCAGTCCTTCGCTGGAATCCATGATGTGTTCCATGTGTCTCGATTGAAGAAGTGCTGCGAGTGCGAAGAGCAGATGTTGGAAGCTATCGATTTGCAAGATCTCACCTATAAAGAGCAGCCAGTGAAGATTTTAGATGTTGCAGAGCGCATCACGAGAAGCAAGATCATCCGTTTTTGCAAAGTCCAGTGGAGCAATTATTCAAGAGGAAGCCACTTGGGAGCGAGAAGAGGATCTCAAGTCCAGTTTCCCACCTATTCTCTAGTTATCCAATCTCGGTCGAGATTCCATTTAAGGGGGGGAGGTTTGTAACATCCCAAAATTTGAGTTTTGGAATGTTTAAAATCAAAAATGAACCATTCGTATTTTCCCGGAATTAACCGAAGCTTAAATTGAATTTTCTAATAATTATAAGATTTAGTTTGATTAATCCAAGTATCAAATTAAAGGTTTCTAGTTTTTATTGGGTTCCTTGTGCTTCAAGGAATTTTTCTGTATTTTTGGAGATTTTTCTGAATTTATTTGCTATTTATTTGAATTTATTTGCCTTTATTTGAATTTCGGGATTTTTCTAATTCGGAAAATGTTTTAATATTTGAAAACTCTCTCGGGCGTTTCCTCCCCATGCCCATCACGTTCGCCCGCCTTGACCCATCATCACCGAAACCCTAATGTCATGGCCGTTTGATTCGGATCCAAGGGCTACCGTTCGCCCACGTCGCCGCTTATCCCTCGGCCGTCGGATTGTCTCCTCACGGACGGTCGGATTACAGCCACGTAGCGCCGCCAGCAGAAACCCTAGCCGCCGAAGAATCCTCGCGCGCGCCGCCGCCTTCCTCGGTCTCGCGTTTTCACGCCTCCCAAGACTTTAAAAGCCGCCGAACCCTAGCCCGAGGTTCGCCTCGCCAAGGCTCATTTTGCCCTAGCTCTTGCCGTCCGAGACCCCGACACGCCAGACGCCCACGCAAAGGCGCGCCGCCATCTAAGCGCCTTCTCCGCCGTCTCTGGTCGATCCGGCTGTCCTCCGGCGGATCGGTTGCACCATCGAGTCCGCCAGACGCCCTCTTTCGGATCCGCTTTATCTTCCGGCTGATCCGTCGCCCAATCGCCAAAACCTGTGTCATCTTCTTGGCGCCGGTGGGCAGCGCAGACCTTCGTCGACTCCCTCCTTCAACGCCGTCCGTCCGATCGAGCTTCATCGGTTCGGATCTTCGCCACGTCTTCCCTCCGGTAAGCCACCGATTCATCCGCCTTGTCACCTCCAGGTGCATGCCACGTCGTGCCACGTCATCGCCACGTCCGCAAAAACCCTCCCGTTCGCCACGCCGCCGCGTGGATACCGCGTGTGTGCCTCGTCATCGCCCGTGGCAAGCCACGTCGACCCTAGCATGCGCGCGTACCGCCACTCGTCAATCTGCGCGTCACCGATTGCCTCTCGGTGCCTTTGGGTTCACTGTGGACTGAGTCTCGACTCGTGGGTCCCCCTGTCAGCCAAAGCATTTTTTCCTTTTCTCTGATTTTCCGAAAATGAGAAATTCCAGCCAATCACAAGCTGCCACGTGTCACCCCTTGTGAATTTCTCTGATTTTCTCTGAATTAAATCTTCCAAAGGCCCGTTCTCCTTCGTCCAGAACTCCGATTGAGCCGATTCAAATTTCTAAATTTTTGTAAAATCAAGCTCTACATTCCAGAGCCATTTATTTTCAATTTTGAGCTTATTTTCTCCTCTGTTTTGTATTTATTTGGTTTCATTGCTTTATTTTCCTAGAGACGCGAATCTCAAGGAAGCGAACGGAGACTTCGAGGACCAAGAATCAGCACTTGAACAACAAGGCAAGTCGTAGACCTTTGATCATATTGAACCTATGTTTGCAAAAGTACTTTGTTTTATACAATTGCATGCTATTTGTGTAACAATGCTAGTTTATGGGAGTAGCTATTTACCTGTTTGAGTATGCCCCTTTGATTATTGGAATGCCATGTATCCATTGTTACCCTTAAGTTGGGACATTATTAGTTGGACATAATCATAGTACCAGCATTGGGTTATCGTAGCTATGCTTAGTTGTCCGATGGGATTCATATCACCTGTGAGCCAATGTTAATCTTGACTTAATGAGATATTGAATTGTGGCTGTTGCCCACTGTTGTAAAACTTGTTGTACCATGGCAGGGGATGCCATTGGTTTGGGTTGAACAAAATGTTTTCCCTCGGGCAATTGATCGTGCAGTAAAGGGGGTGTTTTCTAGCACATTGGGATGTGGCTGTCTTGCCTGAGACAATTTAAGGACTTACTCTTGTGCGCCATTGAACTGGGCCTAACCGTGCAACCACAAGTCCGGTATGGGACGGACCTAGCTAATTAATTTGCAATGTCGAGACTTGAGTATTGCCAGGTTGTTGGTGTGGGGTCCAAGATGGACTGTAGACCCACATGGCTCAAGAGGGGCCCCGAGGGCGAAACCTTAGAGGGCGTCTTGGGTTTAGACATGCATTGTAAAGGCTTTGTAGTGATCTCTACCGACACACCAAAGGAAGTGTGTCCTTAGCGCTTGGCATTAAGAGATGATCATGTCTTGTGGGTAAAAGTGTACAACCTCTGCGAGTGTAAACTATTGAATAGCCGTGTCATGGTCATGGACAAGCCGGGATTTCACACGGGGTATAGAGTATTTTCTTGAAATGTGGAATGGTTGGGATGTGAACGGGGAGTTCACTGTCGTTTTGTTGTCTCAAGCTATACTGTTGAATTGTGAGGTTGATACTTGTTTCAATGATGTAGGGTGATGCCTCGTCATTACTGCTCATGTTGTCTACCATTGATTTATCGATTATCTATTATTGTTTTATTCAAACTGCCTTCAATCTATTCAGTGTATTTCAATTCAAGTTATTGCTTTACGCAAATGAACCATATTATGCCTTCCTTTGTTTAAGCCATGCATTTAGTTACTGGCATTAAGTTTCCGAGACTTGCGAGTATGTTGCATACTCACCCCCGCTTTTTATTGCGGGGCTGCTTATTCCATAAAGCAGATGAAGACATTTGTGGTGAAGACTTTGATGATGAGGAATACTATGAAGACTACGTGGACTAGGAAGGCGTTCCCCAGACGATTGCCTGTGGCATGTCGAATGGCCCAAGTTATTTTATTTCCGCTGCAACAATTTATTTGTTTCTTAAGCCAAGAGGCATTGGTGTATGAACCTTGACCATAAGGTCGTTTGCTTTATTCAATAATAATTTGTTTCTTCTTAGTTATTTCGATGTATGGAATGATATGTCATCTATGTTTCCCTTGTGTGCACTAGCGTGATCTGGACTAGTCACGGTATACACTGAGGGTTTGGATTTGCATATCCGGGTCCCGGCTGAGGTTTTAGAGGGAGATTTAAGTTGGGTGAGTGAAATTGAATAGAAATAAGAATTGAGTTTGGGAGTTATGCGAGGTTGTCGGATTAGTGAGAAAGACACGGCTTCCGAAGTTTTGTACCGCAAGTGAGTTGTGAAGTTAGAGTGAGTGTTGATTTGTTAATGGATGAAATGAGTTGCTTGCTTGCTCCTTTTATTTGGCGAGAGTACCGGAGTTGTTTTTGGTGTTTTGGTTTTGTGTTGTCGTTTGGTTGTATGTTGGTGAGTTGGTGGTGTTCTCAATTCGGGGCGAATTCTTTTTAGGGGAGAGTGTAATCTCAAGATCTCTTTTGCTAGGGTTTCAGACGGTAATGATTTCACCTTCGTGATTCAAGGATTTCTATTCGGGAGGAATTATTTATTGTCGCGCAAGTGAAGCTTTTATTAACGGTTTTGGTTTTTGTTCGCCCTAGTTTTCGGAATGAGGTATCTTCCGAGCTGCTTAATTTTGCAGCAAGTTGTCTTTTCCGGACAATTGTCTTTTTGTGCTAAGAATTGAAGATTCATTTAGTTCGCGTTAAGGGTTTAAAGTTGGTTCTTGGATTTCTTTTTCTGGAGGGGCTTCATTTCTTTTTGTCCCCTAGCCCTATTGATTAATGGCCCCTAGGTGATAGAGTACAACAGGAAGAGGGGGAACCCTAGAGAAAATTGCTCCTGAGGAATTCCCCAGCCGCCACTTCTCCTAGCGCTCCTCTCCCCAGCCGAGCGCTCCTCTACTCCCCTCCCCAGCCGAGCACTCCTCTGCTCCTCTCCCCAGCCAAGCACTCCTCTGCTTCCCTCCCGGTATGAAACACGCCCTATTCCTCCCTCTGGGCGACACCCCGGCCGGTCGCCCCGAGCCCGCCTTCGGCGGCGAAGGGACTGCGTCGCCTCCAGCTCGGCGCGGTTTCCTCCCGACCCGTCCGCTGCCACCCCTGCCCCCCTCACTGTCGGCGTCGCTGGGCGCCCCCTGCTGCCAGCGCCTCCCTGGAGTCTCCTTGCGGCTCCTCCACTCTGGTGCCGCCTCTAGCGCCTCCCTGCCGATCTGATCTCTCCCCACCTCCTCTTACTGCATGGACTTTCTTGAGGTAAAAACCCTAGGAAGTGGGGATTCCTTGGCTTGCATGTGTGGTGCTTGATGAAATGCCTAGCTAGGATTTCAAGGAATGAAATGATTTTTGCATGTTTGAGTTTTAAAATTGTTTGATCCTATAAATCATAAGGTCATACGTTGTCTGAGCACTGCGATTATGAAGTCTATGTGTATATATTCATACATGATTTTGAGATCTCAAGACAGAGAGATTTGAATGAATATTTGTGTTCTGCAACAATATTTGGTAAGGATTGCGAGGCTCAGATGAAAAGCTTTTAATGTTTTGATGTTTGATTCGAGTTATTTATATATGCGTGTGCTGATTCTTTTGAGGGTGAGATTTTTTCTGAAATTTACACTTACGAGTTAGCAGTGATGAATGCCTTAGTAAACCAAAATAACTGCCTCAGATTTGGTCAGTTGTCTTGCACTGGAACGGTGGCAACCATTGCTCCATAAGAATATATCTCAAACTCTGTTTCCAGTTTAATTATTTAACAATTCTCTCTCAAACAAGCGTTGGCTTAAAACGGTATGTTTGTCACCTGAATCTTTGTATATGTTGGTACCAAGGATTAAGTTATGTTCGCATCATGAGCCTTATTTCCTGTTATGTTAGGATTTATATCAGCATGGTTTGTAAATGCTTTGGTAAACCTAACTATTATCTATGAACATCAGTGTAAATGCAATGAAATGTTACTGGCTATTTGACGATGTATATACTTTAAACATGGATAAATTCAATTGAAAGTACCATAAATACTTCACATGGTCAGTCTATTTCATTCTAGCATTGAATTTACTCTCTGAAGCATTCCATAATCTATGTTAGCGAGATGGTGGAAAATGTAAAAAAAAGGAAAAGGAATGGGGAGTGGCCTCGACCCCGCGTCGCTTTGTCTTCGGTTAAAGGCAAGTGCATTATATCGGTTGCGGCTTAGGTGGCCATTAGGTTTTGCAATTATACAATTATCCATGTGTTATTTTAATATTTTCATGTTGATTTTGCATGCGATGCGATGAATGAGCATGGTTATTTGGATATGCTATCGTTTAAACCGGGATTATATGCAAGTGCATCAGTTGATTGAACTTGTGAATGGTAGATTGAATGTCTTGACCGATTTAATATGTGAGCCGCTAATGCTTGTGTGGTTATATTGACAACACTAGTATGGGTAGGCTATAAGATTACCCATGAATGATATTAAAGGATGAAATTTGCATGTGCATCCTTGTGTGTTTGCTATGAGTGCTACATTGAAGAATTATGTGTCTTGTCTATGTGACATGTTGTGATAACTTGTGTTCCATGTTGATGCTCCCTAGTAGGATTAGGGTATTATTGATATCAATGACATGAGTTTTGGGTCAAGAATAATGGTTCGATTCGTATTCATGATAAGAGATTTTGGTTTTTGTATGAAGTATTGATGATAAAGGAATGTGAGGACAGAGTATGGAATTTGATTGCGAGAATGGGTTGATTTATGATCAAGATAGATGGAATTAGTAATTACTCGAGTATTGGTGATGTGAGTATGAATATGACTGTTGAGAATGCGATTATGAGTGTTGAGAAGGTGAATGGTAATTTATGGATGTGAAAATGGCTGATGTTTATGTATTTGACTATAGCGATGCAAATGTGAGAAATGAATGTAGTTTACAAATTTGTTTATGTCTATTGCATTTGTGCATTCATAATGGAAGAGGCGACCCATTCGATCAAGAGCCTCTGTGCTCACATGTAGTGAGTCTGAAAGTCCTACCGTAGTCCCGTATACGTGGTTGTATGGGGCGAGTCGATGAAGTAGGCACCCTCCACCACAGGGTGGAAGGGGAATGAGAGGGTGCATACCGACGGGTGTGCACTCGGCCATACCGGTATGTGCTAAAGAAGAGATGAGACATGCATAATGCATCATATACATGAGATATTATGTGAATGAAATGCATGATTGTGTTGCATTTTATATCATTGCATATATGTATGGGATATTATGTGAATGAATTATATATATCATTGCAGATATGCATGGGATATTATGTGAATGAAATGCATGATTGTGTTGCATTTTATATCATTGCATATATGTATGGGATATTATGTGAATGAATTATATATATCATTGCAGATATGCATGGGATATTATGTGAATGAAATGCATGGTTGTGTTACATTATATAGCATTGCAAATATGCATGAAGTCTTATGTGAAGGAAATGCATGGTTGTGTTGCATTATATAGCATTGCAAATATGCATGAAGTATTATGTGAAGGAAATGCATGGTTGTGTTGCATTATATAGTATTGCATATATATATATGAGATATTATGTGAATGAAAGCATAAAAGCATTTCATTGCATTGTGTATTACGATGAATAAGTGTTGATTGATGAGAATGTAAAGAACAGGTTGAGAGTTGAGTCGTGGGCTCATCCAGAATTGATTTCCGAGGCATGGGTGAGGTTTTGTTACATGGTCCAGTTGGTGTAGGTAAGTGGAGCTGTTACTACTCCTGTTGCTAGATGTTTCAGTTAAGTAATGGTTATTTAAATGATAAGGTAATCGTGCTCTTACGTTTTGGATCTTTTATGAATTCAACTGTTTCCTTTATTTACGGATGACAATTTAAGGAACTGCTACTTGATGTCTTCTAAGAGTTGCATTTTAGTCTAATGTTTTACTTATCCTACTTGTTGCGCTTTGCTGAGTCTTGGACTCACGCTTGTTTGCTTCTGTTCTAGGTACCTTGAAGCTGATTCTTCGGGTTGGGGGTAGTAACACGTGCACGACTGCGGTCTCCAGCAATTTGTTTAACCAATTCATCAAAACTGAATGTAATTAATGTGTTTGTAATTTATGGTTCATCGTGATGAGATTTCTTAAATTCTGTTGGATGTGGGATTGCTTAACTAAGGACCTGCTAGATTGATATCTTAACTGCTGCAATGTTTTCTGTCTGCTGAGTGGATGTCCTAGTTTTAGGGGAGGTGCTGCCGAAATTTTTATTAAATTCGACAACCTCCTAGTTGTTCGCTTGCTTTGCTAGAAAGGTCATGCCGAAATTTTGTAAATTTCGGTGACTTAGTTTTATGCCGGTAATTCTCAGTCCAATTGATTTTGTTCTGGAGAATTATCGTGTGTTGGTAACCCCTTTGGTCATGTGTGGGTCCGAGGGGTGTCGCTAGTGAAGCAGGGTTTTGGTAGCATCCGGGGCGCGTTGGCGTCGGGGTGTTACAATGGCTTTTATAGCCAGGGCGAGGCACGGTACCAGCAATGGTTTGCGCAGCTGAGCAAGGGCCGTGCCTAGTCTTGCCATGGCAGCGATAATCATGCCAAATCATTGCCGTGGCAGCGATGGCAGGGCATGGGTGACTCTGGAGTTTGCCGTGGCTGAGAGCAATTGGGCGAGCTTCTGTTGCAGCAATAATCGGCAGTGGAGGTGGCTCCAATCGACAGCATGGGGAGGAAGAGAAGAACCACGATCCTGCCAAGTGGTTGCTCAAACACTGGTTCACTGATTTGAAATGAAACTTCCTTGACTAGATGAAGCATAGGCGATTACATAGGTCTGACAGGAGGTTGCTAGGCTAGGTGGCTTGGAGTCATGCCATTGCTCAACGTGGTAGAGAAGTGATTAGGTAATGATTGCCATGGCAGGGAAATTGATGAGAAATGATTGCCATGGCAGCGTTTTGATAGTGGAGAGGTGAACTTGCCATTGGACAAATGGCCAAGGCAAAGACCGGGTTGACGATGAGGAGCTGCCAGGGAGGCTCAAGCCGATTGTGATCATGAATGCACCCTGGGTGCTGAAATTATGTGTCTGATTTGATGGTTACTCGAATTGGCAGGGATTTGGTAGCCAGTGATCTATCGTGGCAAGGGTTTGTTGGCATGAAGCTCGTCTTGGCAGAGGAAGTAGGCCTCAGGAGTTGCCATGGCAGAAATTTTACAATGGGATAACATGTCGTGGCGATAATTAGGCGAACGATTCGTCATGGCAGACATGAGGAATCTTTGGCAGAGCTTGGCAATGATTTGGATAGGATGTTGTGGCAGAGAAATAATGGGCTTTCAATTGCCTTGGCAGAGAGGAGATTGATCACTGCCATGTGGAATCATGTGCTCTGTTCTATTGATTTGAAACACAACTGATTTGGAGCACAACAGCCTTATCTTCTTCCTGCGTAGGCAATGATGAGCCGAAATGATTCATGGAATTTAGGTAGCTACCTTGTCGCCAATTTAATTAAAATTTTATGAAGTGTACTATGGATAAGGAAGATTACCCTGACAAATTTTCAGCTTCAGATAATGCTTGTAGAATTTATAAAAATTCAGACAATATACTGTACATAGATTTTAGTTTTCTATTTATAAATTTTCTGGAAACCTATATCTCATCAATAATTTATAAAACGTTTTTAAATGTTATTTATTGGAATATTAGTCTCCTGTAAAAATTTCAGCTTCAAATTATTTATATTTTATTTATTAAAAGTCTGATATTTGTATTTTCAGATTTTCAGCTTTTCTATTTTTGAATTTTATAATTAAAAAATATAATCATTATTCCATGATATTTTTATCGTTGATGTAATGATTAATAGTGAAGATAATATAAAAATTTTGGTCGAAATGATGATGGAATATTTTCATTTAATTCTAACATTTTTACTATTGCTAATTATGACGCATTATTAGGCTTTTATTTCATGCATAATTGCTTGACATGACATTTTAAAATTCATAAATGAGTCTCTAGAGTTTTCCTAGTGTTAGATAAATTTTTTATTTATTTTATTGTTGTAATCGTTTTGCTCCTCTCTTTATCCATTATTTGAGTTTATACTAAAGGATTTTTTAAGAACCGAAATTCAAGAAAATTTATGATTAAATGAAATTTCAATGTAAATTTTATTTTCATATTTTGATTGATTTGTAATTTTTATTTTGCAACTCATCCTTTGATTAAGGTTGATTTCAAGGTATTGAGATGAAAGATAAAATTTTAATTCATTCTTTGAGTAAGTGAAAGAAGATGTGCAGCTAGGCAAAAACTGGAACCAGCTGAAACAGGATGGAATTGAATGCATTGAATTGGTTACCAATCCTATCATGAAATTTTTCTTACTTCTTATGTATGATGGATTGACAGTTATCTTCATACTATATAAATTCCAGATGAAAATATTTTCCACAGAATTTATAAAAATTCGACAAGGTACAGTGTACATATTTCTATTTTCTATTTTTGATTTATCAGAGAATTTTAATATTTTCAAAACTTTTTAAACTTTTTATACGAGTTTCCCATGATCATATAAGTTTTCAGTAAAATTTTTAGATTGATATAATTTTTATTTAATTTAATACAATTCGACATTCATATTCTTAGATTTTTAATTTTTCTAATTTTGAATTTTTAAATATTGCCTAATAATTTGTTAATTTTTGAAATTTTTAATTTTGATGTATTTATTACTCTGAAATAAAATTTTAAATTTTCAACTCGATATAAGGTTTGATTATTTTTAAATCTAACAAGTTTACTGTTCTTAGTCAAGAAACATTAAATGGGCTTTCATTTCATGCATAAATGTTGGATATGACATTTTAAAATTTTTAATTGAGGTTCTAGTGAATTCTTGAGATTATCCAGAATTTTACACATTTTATTAACATGTGATTTTACCTTTTCTATTCATCTATAACTTGTAAAGATTTTTCCATTGAAGCAAAAATCAAGGAAAATCCAGAAAAATTCAGAAAATCCAGAAAAAGATTCAATAAATGTAATTCATTTCTAAAATTAATTTTTTACTTTATTTTAAATTTTTAAGATGTTACAGTGTCTTCTGCATATGTTAAGGAATTAAATTTCGTTGAACACGCACGTGTGCTTGTATATATTTTTATTATTGGTGAAGGTGCGCGTTCGACCGAAGTCGTATACAGATAGAAGGCAACATACTCAACACCGTCTTTGCCAATAGAGCTATGCTCAATCCTCCAGTGTGTTGTGTTGTGATTAAGCATTTATGCAACGTGCGACCGTGTGAGAGTGAAACCGGGTGAAGCGCATGCTTATCGTGATTTTTTATCAGTATTGTTTCTAGTTATAGAGCATGCACAATGATACATATTAACTGTTTATAAACTTATGCCATATAGAATTTTGGGTGATGCGAAAGGAAGACAAAAATGTTGTTTACTCTTCTATTCAGTCACAAATAGTTGTCATCTTAGACATAGATGTAGTCAAACTTTTGAAATTTTAATTGTCGATATCTTTTTAAATATTTAAATTGGATACATGAAAATCATGTGTCGATTTGTCTCGAAAAATACTTTTATAATATTTTAATTTATTAGGTTTTATAAATATATTATAAGCAAAATTATTGGTGAAAATTTGTATTTTAGAGATTGTATCGATGTCCAAATTGAAAACTATTTGAGACTGGGGAAGTATTTAACAGACTGTTTTATATGCGCTTTTATATTGTATATGCTATTGTATAGACAACCTACTAATGGTACAAAAAATAATTACAAATAACTATATAGACAATATATTATATGAATTGTTTTTAATCCTATCTATAGATTATATAGATGCGTATTATAGATAACCATCATTTATACCACTATACATGTTCTTACCGAATGTCTCTGTAAAGGTTTTTTTTAATGTTTTTGAATAAAAAGGTCGATGGAATTTGTCTCCAAATCTTGCAGACAGCTTTCGTCCTGGGTAAGCTGCGATGGACCGAGTGGGGTCAGTGGTATGCTTTAACGTTGGACTTTTCTACATTTCGTGCAGTACACAAAAACAACTTACATTTGTATAGTTAGTGGAAAAGATTGTAGTCTAGTTTGCTGACGCGCAACTGCTATTACTGTCAGTCACAGTCGCGTGGTCTTCTTCATCCATTCAAGCATTCTCACAAGGAATTTTGGATCGATCCTACGTACAGCTAGCATTGCAAGTTCAGACTACATGCATGCCCAATCAATTTGGCAGACGTGCATTAGGGCTCTTTCGATGCTTGCTTTGAAGAGTCTAAGGCTATTCACAGTGTATTGTATATTGTCATAATATCCAAAACTACCATATTATAAGATATTATAGAAGATATAACTATCCCAATGCATGTTATTATGGATTGTTTCTTAGTCCTCACAAGATAATTAAATGCTAGATGTGTATGAGAGTATGAATTGTGGGCCACTTAGATGATTCAAGTTTCAATGTCTATGATTTCGTATCCAAGTGGTATCTTCCTCAAGATACAGCTTTTTTCTCTCCCCTCTTAACTCTCTTGCCACATCATCAAAAATACTCATGTGACATGCATTAAATAGGTATGTTACCGTGCACTGCGAATAGCCTAAGCATCACACATTGCATGTTTGACAGTACAGGACAGTGAGTGCGAGCGTGTGACTGACCTTGATTGAGTTGGTCACCACCAGGCTAGTTTCGCGGGATTTTTTTTTTTAATAATACATTTTTTATTCGGAATTTCAAAAATATTCCACTGAAAAATAAATTTCAGAAATATACCTCTGTCGCACATTGGTAGTGCGACAGGGGCCTAAATAGAAAAAATACACGGGCGACAGGTGGCCGCGCGCTAACGTGGTCTATTGTCGCACGGCGAACGTGCGACAGAACAACGGCGCTGTCGCCGACGGCGTAACGTCTTGACAGCGAAAAAAAGCACTGTCGCCGCGACTAACGTCTTGACGAAGAAAATCGACCGATGGTCGTGCGACAAAGCGGTAGCGGGTTCTGTCGCGACGATGGTAGTCTGACAGAACATATATATGAGCCTTCGCCGTCTTTATTCTCATTTGTGCGCTGGGAAGAGAAGAGAGAGAGGAGGAAGGAAGAGGAAGAGGGAGAGAGGGAGAGAGAAGGAAGAAGGGAGATTCTGCGCCTTTGTTTTGAGGTAGAATTTTGTTATTTTGTTGTTTACTTTTCTTAGCGATAGATTATGATATGTTAGAAATAATTAGATCTAGAGCATTGTAGCGATAAATAGTGGTAGATTAGAAATAGTTTTAGATGTATGTTACGGATAAATGTAGGTAAATTGATAGGTCACGACTAGTTCTAATTTAGAAAATTTAGATATTTTTTGCGGATAGGAGTATATCGGTATATATTGAAGGAAATATAATTACGAATGAGTATTTTTTAATATATAAGTACATCGATCACGAATGTATATATTGTTAGGAATGAATTTTTACGGATAGGAGTATATCGGTATATATTGATGGAAATGTAATTTTTTACGAGATATAACTACATCGATATGAATTATTAGGAATGTAGATGTTTTTACGGTTAGATATATATTTTCGTACCATGTAGGTATAGTTATGTTACGTCATAGTATTTTGTGCGTAAGATAATTAAATGGGTGAATGAATGGATTCATGAGATATGGCGAAGCGAGTTCCATTTAGGATTTATTATGGAGATGGGGTTGTAATGCATGGTTTGGAGGGTGTAGATCTAAGTAACATGCAGTATGTGGACATAAGTTTGAGTAGGGTCATGGGCTCACATTTGGTTCCGTGTTGAAATGGTTGTATTATACTTTTCAGATGGAAGAAGACAGGTGTGAGTTGAAGGTATTTTGCCTATGTAGTGTGCGAAACAACACTATTTACTGGGAGTTAGTTGAGCTAAAGGGAACCGCATCGTGGAGAGCATATGTGAGGGGGGCAGAGCAACGGGGATGGAATCGAGTGCTTTTAGTGCGAGCATATGAGACAAGTGGCCAACTAAAATGCATCTGAGGAGAGTGTTCTTCGCATTCGGCGCTTGCATTAAGGCATTACATCCTTTGTCGAGCCGTTGTTGTGCGTGGACGGCACATTCTTGACCGGAAATCAGAGGGCAAATCTTGGCATTTGTGGGTGTCGATGGGAACAACCAGATTCACTGTTGCCTTTGCCTTCAGAGAAAGCGAGAACTACGAGAGTTGGCTGTGGTTCCTCTGAAACCTAAAGATCGGGTGGTCAAACTCGTCGGTTGTGCGTCTTTGCATAGCCGGGCATCTTTGGGTTGTAGTGCTATCAACCGGTACAAGCAGGGGAAGATGAGCCATTCCGATGGCGACTTGCGAGTCGATGGTGCATGAGGCATTTGGGTGCAAACTTCTATAAGCAATTCAAGAACAAGCGGTGATGAACATGTTCAAAAGACTATGTAACTCCAACCAGACAGGAAGTTCCGAACTCGTGGAAAAATCTTGATGACGACAAGGAAACACAAGGAGCGAGCGAACAACGATGGCGCCGATGGAACACAAGAGGTGAGCCTCTTTTCCCCGCCAGCAGAGGGCGAGGCGACTAACCGTCGCCGGAGGCAAAGGCCAATCAAATGTTTCTTGGGCGGTTCACGTTCTACCGTGACTCTGAGCTAATTGGCGCCGGTTGTCGTCGGGTAGCCTACCCGCAGATTTGTCGCGGCGTTTGACCACCTCACAAGCGACCACGTGACGCTGGGCGCCGTCTGCGGACGCAGAGGTGCAGCGTCGTGACGGGTGGCTGTCCACCCTTTGCACACGACGCACGATCTTGGTTCACCCGTCGGTACCTCGTGTTCGGCGTCCACGTCGAGACTCTACGTGCCCATCGTGTGATGAGGCGGTTTAGTCGACAACAGTGTTCCGGTGCAGACGACCGTGCAGATCCCCCATGTCCACTCGTAAGTTCCTGTATTGATGTTTTTATAATTGTTCTTGTGTAATGCTATCTAATAACGCTATACTTATTTTTCACCCACAGCACTGATGGGAAGGGCACGCTCCGGTTGTTCAAGGATAAGCCTAACACAAAGCTCTGCACCATATAGTGGAGTGTGAGCCAAAAGCAGGCGACGTCTCGCATGTCTCCGCCAGCCAGCCACACAGAAGTGCGAGGAGGGTTCCTCTTCTCGAAGAAGGGACAAGGGGAAGCAGCCGGCCGAGGTCCGCAACACGCATCAAATCCTTGACTCGTTGCGCAGACCATCCGGGAACCCGGGTGGTATTAACATAGGGGACGCTGCGAATCGGGATGAAATGCCCATATGGGAGGGCAGAAATCCACATAAACAACAACCAAAATTTAAGTCTTATACACCCGAGACGTACGGCATAGGCCACCCAATCGGCGACAGCTGGGAGAACTGTGGAACCCCATGGAGTTCTTTCATAGTAGGGATTGAGCGGTGTCCGATGACTGGTCGCAATACTAGAACGGGTCAGGTAATATGCAGAAAATGTATGACATCATTCTGGCTGTACCCAGATAGGCGGAACGATCATTTGTTCCACCATGACGAACAGTGCTTTCGTTAGGTAGTTCGTCACTGTTGTAATGCCCTTGTAATATCATCTAATCTATTACTTATTTTATCATCTTAACTTTGATTGTATGTGCCCTTATATATGTATTGTTTGAATTTTAAAAATTCCTCATATCTTAAAATAATTTGAAATTTTTATGGTAATATCAGCGATATATCGGGAACCTCCATAAAGAGTGTCAAAATTTTTCGACGTCGTAAAAGTTTCCATGGTTTCGTGGCGCAAGTACTTTTTCCGATTTTAGCAACAAAATGCCGAGGCAACGTCCGGCTATCTCGCCCATACGTAAGTGGTAGCCGCATTACGTAGTCCGCCCTTGATTTTTTCTCGTATTTTTGGACCATATGCGCCCTGTCTGAGACTCGAAAACCCTAAGTGGCCACGATTACGTCGTTTCGTGCGCGAAAGTGCCTTTTCGATTTTGGTAACAAAATGCTCGCCAACGTCCGACCATCTCGTGGCACGAAGTGGTATGCCACGTTCGTAGAAGCGCCGTGCTTTTTCGTCATTTTTCGCCATATTCGTGAACCTTACGAGGTTACGAAAACCCCTAAGTAAAATCGTATCACTAACGAAATAAAATAATTTTTCCGATCCATTACAGGACAATTATGTACAACCAATTTACAACAAAAATGTCAACAAAAATATTAAATATAAAAATTCAGTATTCTTGTAGTTAGTTCGTTGTGCGGTGACCTCTTGTAGCACTTTTGTCGTCTGACGAGGCCTTTCGGCTCATGCAGACGTTCCATCTTGACGAGGGCGTTTGATTCTGTCGCATACGGTAACGTCATGACAAGAGACCCGTCTACGCCACGGGCACTTTTGTCAGCGTGTATTTTTCTATTTAGCCCTGTCGCACTACCAATGTGCGGCAGGTATATTCTGAAATTTTTTTTCGGTGGAATATTTTTGAAATTCGAATAAAAATGTATTATTAAAAAAATTCGTTTAGCGGCGGTGTCTGTCCTCCACTCGGAATCTACTCACTATAGGATATTTTACCGCGTATGTCGTGGCTCCAATAAAATGAAAGATTTCTTGTACTAACCTCTTATTTTATTTTATTTCTTCTTACCAATGAATTTACTGAAATAGCCTCTATAGGATATTTTATTTTGATCTTTTATCATAGGTAGATAATGATCTTGATTCGGCATGGTAAAAATATCAACACAATATAAAATCTGAAGATTTCACAAAAATCTAACAATATCTGGATCAGATTTATTATCCCATGATTTTTATAACTTTTTTTATTTTAAATGTTCAGATTATCTCTAATGTCATGATTTGGGTTCTGTAGTGTTCCATTTTATAATATTATTTTGTAAACATTTTGTTGATGTTTTACTTTTACCTTCTTACTTTTATCATTTTACCATTTCAATATATATGAATTTTTTAATACATAAAAATAACTTTAGAAAAATCAGGAAATGGACATTCAAATTAAATATTACATTTTAAATTTATTTTTATAGTTTGTTTGCTCTGGAAGAAATGGTTTTAATATTGCTATTTATCCTTTTTTAAGACTAGAATACAAGAAAATGAGGAAAGATATTGTTTTAAATCAAAAACTTGATTCCAATTGAAATTTTATTCAATTATATTTTTAAATTTTAATTTTTTAGTTTTCATATTTTTGAATTTTTTCGGGATGTTACACGTCAAGACTTATTACTTTTGGGGGTTGCTGCCTTCTAGACGGATTAAAGGCATTCATGCATGGTGAACTTCTCGACGGAGATTGTGAGAAGTTCCGGTAAGTTGTGAAGGCCGAAGTTCACCTACTTGGAGCGAGGACGAACTACCAAAGTGATCGAGAAAGGCTCAAGTGGTTGGAGACGGCTTGAACTTGTTCAAGTCACCTCAACGTGTATTAGGGGAGACCGGCAAGTCTTCGAGACCGTAGAATAAATTCTTGTGTCTCATTCTTTTATGGTTTGAATTTTCTATTCTTGTGCTCAATTTACATTTTTATTAATTTAATCATATTGATCTTATACTTAGAATCATATCTTGCTTATATCTTAATTGTTAGAGCACTTAATTAGTGAACTCTAGAAAACCTAGCTTTATTTGTCAAAGATGTAATTCTTGCTTAGTAATTTTATTTCTTGGAATTAGAGTATAAAATTTAGAAACCTCCTATTCACCACCTCTAATCGATTATCCTTGATCCTACAAATGGTACAAGAGTTTGGACTCTCTTTTAGGGCTTTATCACCTCGAGAGTAATAATAGCTAGTGATGGAATGTCTATAGGTACAGCACTATTTTTTGTATTTCCTTTTTACTTGAGCAGTTAGATGGATCTAGAAATTTCTACTAGTTGAGGATGGTACTGCATGGGTTGCTTTGATATCAGATAATACCTACCATACTAGCCGACACCATACAATACCGAGTTATTAGTATATTGAACAATGCATTATATTTGATAGTACTACTATATATTTAAAATAGTATGACAAGTGAAATTTAATATACATATAATTAAACATATGTATACTTATAAATATATATTATTACATTAAACAAAACTATATAGGTTAGTACTAAAATGTACCATTACACGAGCTAAACCGGTGTAGTTTCCGACGTGGTACTGACAAGCATGTGCGAAACAGCTGCTGCATGCATGGATCCGTGTGTAGCTGCTTCATCCATTGAAACGATCGAGAGAGAGTCTACCGACCGTCGCAGCATCCACGCTGGAACCACACAGAAACATTAGAAAAATGTCCGCGCTGAAATTACACATAAACTTTACAAAAACTCCATGAAAAACGGCCCAATTCTCCTAAGCAGAGAGTCCATCAAACGGCGCCATCCTTTTCTTTTCCTTCTCGCTTTTAACCGGAACAAGACGCATGCAGCAATAATAATTCTTGGAGCAAGTACACCAAACAGAAGCACCAAAAGTAGTTGGTAGCGATTAAAGCGAACTGGTCGATTCTTTCCCAAAGGATAGACGATCATGGAATCAGCCACGTCCATACTACATACGCAACACGCGATCGATCAAACTAAAACTGGAACCGGCTGAAACAGGATGGAATTGAATGCATTGAATTGGTAACCAATCTTATCATGAAATTTCTTTTACTTTTTATGTACGATGGATTGACAGTTATCTTCATACTATATAAATTCCAAATGAAAATATTTTCCACAGAATTTATAAAAATTCTGACAAGGTACAATGCACATATTTCTATTTTCTATTTTTGATTTATCAGAGAATTTTAATATTCTCAAAACTTTTTAAACTTTTCATACAAGTTTCCCATGATCATATAAGTTTTCAGTAAAATTTTCAAAATTCATATAATTTTTATTTAATTTAATACAATTCGACATTGATTCTTAGATTTTTAATTTTTCTATTTTTGAATTTTTAAATATTGCCTAATAATTTATTAATTTCTGAAATTTTTAATTTTGATGTATTTATTACTCTGAAAGAAAATTTTAAATTTTCAACTCTATATATGTAACACCCCGACGCCAAACGCACCGCGAATGCTACCAAAAAAACCCTAAATAACAAACGACACCTCTACGAAAAGATTGAAACTGAATTAAATCTCTAAACTCTTGAACCGGCTTAAAAACTAAGTCACCGAAATTTACAAAATTTCGGCATGACCTCTATAGAACAGAGGACATCCACTCAGCAGACAAAAGAACAATCGCAGTTATATGATATCATCTAACAGGTCCTTAGATAATCAATCACATTTTCAACCGGCCATCCACCATCTACGCAAACTGATCAACATAGTACACTCGCATTTATTACAACCATTTTTAACAAGTCCAGTAACTAGGTTGTTGGTGACTGAAGACGTGTTCGTGCTACTACTCCCAGCCCGACGAATCATCTTCAAGGTACCTAAAACAGGAAGTAAACAAGCGTGAGTCCAAGACTCAGCAAAGAGCAGCAATAATAAAAGTAATGAATTCAACTGAATTACTTTTACCCTAGAATTTAATACAGCCATTACTAACTGGGAATCAACTAGTAAAAGAAGCAATACTTAACTCCACTTACCGCAACCAACTCGAAAACATAACTAACTCTTACCCCTGCCTCAATAACATTTCTGGATGAGTCCACGCCTCAATCCTTGACCTGTTCTTCCTATTCTCATAAATCCATTTATCAGTTGCAACACACAATGCAATAGAATGCATTTATGCTTTCATACTCAAGTGCACAAAACATACAAAATAACATGATTCATCATTTGTCAAAGCAATGCAAATGCAAATACGCCAAACAAATGAAGAATCTCATAATCATACATTACAATTAACTCATTAAATATGATGCATCATTGTCATTGCAAAGCCATATACTGCAACACATCCATGCATTTCATTCACATAACATTTCATGCATATTTGCAATGCCATATAATGCAACACATCCATGCATTTCATTCACATACATTTCATGCATATTTGCAATGCCATATAATGCAACACATCCATGCATTTCATTCACATACATTTCACGCATATGATGCAATATGCATGCTCATCTCTTCTTTAGCACATACCGGTATGGCCGAGTGCACACCCGTCGGTGTGCACCCTCTCATTCCCCTTCCACCCTGTGGTGGAGGGTGCCTACTCTTACTGACTCGCTCCCATACACCCACGTATTACGGGACTACGAGGTAGGACTTTCATGCTCACTACATGTGAGCACAGAGGCCCGCATCAGAATGGGTCGCCCCTTCCATCATGAATGCACAAATGCAATTAACATAAACCAATTTGCAACCTACATTCACTTCTCACATTTACATAGCCATAGCCGAATACATAGTCATCAACCACCTCTCACATCCATAAATTACCATTCTCAACACTTGTATCCATATTCTCAACAAATCTTATCTACATGGTCAATCTTTCATTATCACTCGCACCAAAGACATAATCAGTTTTCAAAATAACAAATCAACTATTCCTATTAATCCAACCTCACAACTTCATTATTCACAATCACCTATCATAGTAGTAAGTAATCCCATGAGCGTGTGATATAGCAATATATCAATTTGGCGATTATCTGAGGTCCAACAAACAATCCACAAAGCATTCACTCCAAAGATGCACTTTCTCACAAACACATATATGCACAAGCCATTCTCAACTTTCATATCCATAAGGTCACATATATCATAAACACTCGCATAAACGCTACAATCGCATATCATGACCACCATTCGAACTATTCCCATAACTCAAATCTTATATCTTTTATGTTCCTTTTTAGCCTAATCATACTAAGGAGCATCATCCAGGAATATATAAAATGTAACCCATGGCATATTGACAAGGCATATGATTCATCAATCGACACACATAACAAACAAACATTGATGCACTTACATATAATCTCGGTTTGGAACAATATCATAAGCGATTAACCATTCTCATTCATCACATCGCAAGCAAAATCAAACATGAAAATATTACAATAACGCATGGATAATTATATGATTGCACAACCAAATGGCCACAACCGAATACAATGCACTTGCCTTCAACTTCTCGAGACGGTGTGGCGAGACGAGGTTGCCACACCCGGGGTCACACCACCTGCACATGGACATAACCCACTCAAAAACACGCCCAAAATTCAATACAAGATTCATAACTAAGTTGGCTTCGCAACTCACTCCTAAAACCCGAAAACAGAAATCTGCCAACCCGGGGCAGCACTTGGTAAAATGGGCATAACTTTCAAACGGCTGAACGAAACTTAGCGATTCCAGACTTCATTGAAAGGTAATTCGATTATATACAACTTTTTCTATAGCCGACCGACCGGGAAAAGCACCGATTATTCCCAGATTTGCGACGAACAGCAGACAGCCACAGAAATACTTCGTTCTGGACAGCACACGGTAAAATAACCATAACTTTTAAATGGATGAATGAAAATTGATGATTTCGGTCTCTATTGAAAGGTAATTCAATTACCTACAACTTTCGTTATAGCCAAACCCCCAGGAAACGCATGTAGAATTTTCGAACAGCAGTTCTAACAGTAGACAAAAATCTGCTCAAAATGAAATTTCAAATCTCTCTAGTCTCTCCATTTCCCCAACCCCCAACAACTCAAAATCATGAATCCCAGCTAGACATTAACACAAACACCTTGCAAGCAAGCAATTTCACCCCCAAATTTCTAGGGTTTTACCTCAACTCTTACTCATGGAGGAAGGAGGAGGTGGGGATGAGCCGCAAGAGGATGAGCTTCGCGGGGCGAGGCGGGAGGCTGGCGGGAGAGCAGGTGGGGAGCTCCTGAGGGAGGTGCACAGCCGAAGCTCTGGCCGTCCGGGGGCATGGCGCTAGGGAGGCGCCTGAGCCAGTGCAGCCGGCTAGGGAGCAAGCGCCAGAGAATGGAGGTGCGGAGAGGGAGGTCAGGAGGTCGGCTCGCCAGGAGGAATCATTGGAGGGTGGGGGAGGCAGGGGCACTCGGGAGGATTCTGCGAGCTCGGCCAGCACAAAAAGAAGAGGAGTCGGTGGCCCTTGCAAGAAAATAACACCACACATACAAATGGGAGGAGAGAGAGGTTAGGAGAGGAGGAAATTCCCAAAACCCTCCTAAAACCAACAAATCCAAAAGCGATATTTCCACACACAATGAAAGGAAATCCTTTAAGTAACACTTGCAGAAAATTACGGCTCGGAGAAATTCCTTTTCGAAGAAGTTTACTTAAAGAAATCCAAAACTTTAAATAAAATCTACAAAATTGCTCGACAACACAACTTATCTCCCATCGAGTAAATTGAAAACTACGACACAAACAACACCGACCAAAACCCTAGCCAAAGCTTGCAGTATTACAATATAAGGTTGGATTATTTTTAAATCTAACAAAGTTTACTGTTGCTAGTCAAGAAACATTAAATGGTCTTTTATTTCATGCATAAATGTTGGATATGACATTTTAAAATTTTTAATTGAGGTTCTAGTGAATTCTTGAGATTATCCAGAATTTTACACATTTTATTAACCTGTGATTTTACTTTTTCTATTCATCTATTAGTTGTAAAGATTTTTCCCTTGAAGCAAAAATCAAGGAAAATCCAGAAAAATTCAGAAAATCCAGAAAAAGATTCAATAAATGTAATTCATTTCTAAAATTAATTTCTTACTTTATTTTAAATTTTTGGGATGTTACAGTGTCTTCTGCACATGTTAAGGAATTAAATTTCGTTGAACACGCACGTGTGCTTGTATATATTTTTATTATTGGTGAAGGTGCGCGTTCGACCGAAGTCAATATATATTTTTATTATTGGTGAGGGTGCACGTTCGACTGAAGTCGTATACAGATAGAAGGCAACATACTCGACACCGTCTTTGCCAATAGAGCTATGCTCAATCCTCCAGTGTGTTGTGTTGTGATTAAGCATTTATGCAACGTGCGACCGTGTGAGAGTGAAACCGGGTGAAGCGCATGCTTATCGTGATTTTTTATCAGTATTGTTTCTAGTTATAGAGCATGCACAGTGATACATATTAGCTGTTTATAAACTTATGCCATATAGAATTTTGGGTGATGCGAAGGGAAGACAAAAATGTTGTTTACTCTTCCATTCAGTCACAAATAGTTGTCATCTTAGACATAGGTGTAGTCAAACTTTTGAAATTTTAATTGTCGATATCTTTTAAATATTTAAATTGGATACATGAAAATCATGGGTAGATTTGTCTCGAAAAGTACTTTTATAATATTTTAATTTATTAGGTTTTATAAATATATTATAATAAAAATTATTGGTAAAAGCTGTATTTTGGAGACTGTATCGATGTCCAAATTGAAAACTATTTGAGACTGGGGGAAGTATTTAACAGACTGTTTTATTTGCGCTTTTATATTGTATATACTATTGTATAGACAACCTATTAATGGTACCAAAAATAATTACAAATAACTATATAAACAATATATTATATGAATTGTCTTTAATCCTATCTATTTTTAGATCAAGAAAGATTTTATTAATTTCAAGAACATTACATCAAGATGATACAAGTCCTTAAAATTTCTCCGGCCTCTGCTTAACAAGAAGCACTGACCCTTAAACAAAACAAAAAAAGGAGAAAAAAGCCTTGATTGCTACTACTGGATCGCAGAGCTCTCCCCGTTTCATTGTATTGCTTAGCGAAAACATCATCGAAATCTTCTCGCGTAAGCAATCCGCACCTGGTTTCCAACATTTTGGGCGCCACAATCCGTGACCTCTGGATTTCCAACATTCGGGCGCCACCACCAAGAACACCGCGGCTATTTGAATCATTCGCCCCCAAAATCTCGAGCGATCACGGACTCCATACCGTCCATGACCACCAACTTAAAATCTTGGGGGCGAAGACCACCACGAGCAGGACAAAGTGGACCACCATAGCTGCGACCATTAAATCGATCGCCACCAGCAGCCGCCGTTCCACCTGCCATGACTGCTTTAAATTGATTCTTAAAGCATCGTCACCCAATATCCTGCACATCCGGTTGCACATCGCCGAGATTGGACTCAGGAACAAGGCCAGCATTGCTGCAAGAGGACTGGAATTTGTCTCCGGCAAAAGGAGCCGAAAATCTCCACGACAAATGCATCTTCTTCAAATTTGAAGAAGAAAGACGATACCTTGCATAATCCAACTCACCCTGCGAATTGCACCTCCTTTCATCCGAAACAGATTTCGCAAGGAAGACCATCCGAAAGGAACGAGCACGACCGCCATGGCGTCGCCTCATCCAGATCCTTCCCCTCTCCCCCCAATTGGAAGAAACTATCCGATTTTGTCCGATCCGCACGACCCGCCCAACAAGGAGCCACCAGCGCCTCGGCCGCCATCGCTGCTGGCGGGACCTGACCGACCCGCTGGCATCCCTCATAGAGAAAGATAGATCCGACCCGCGCCGATCGGTCATTGCGTCGTCGACGGCCGGATCCATGGGCGAAGATCGCCGAGGATATGTCGCGACGACTATTTGGATCGAAGACGCCGACGGGCAGGCCTCGGCGGCGCACGCGAGGCGGACGATCGGAGCACGCAAATCATCGACTTCGAACGAACGCACCGGTGAAAGCGGCATCCGTCACTCGCGCCCTCGGGGATAATCACCTCCCGACGCGCAGCCGCCACGCGCATGCGCATAGCGCCTCACGGAAGCGCCGGCCGCGAGCGGCACGAGGGAATTTCTCGCATGTTTGGTCGTCATAGTAATCTCGTCTTTGATGGATGCCTCGCCGAAATTGCTTGAAAACTTGACCACCCACCAATGTACCGCTGGACCTCCAAAACAGACCTCGCGGCACTCGAGAAAAGCGAGAGCGACCCGTCACCGTGGGCCAGAGCGCAGAGGGCTCCGCCGTGGTGGGCTCCCGATCGTCTCTCCATCGCCTCACCGAGAAAACCGGAATCTATAGATGATATAGATGTGTATTATAGACAACCGTCATTTATACCACTATACATGTTCTTACCGAATGTCTCTATAAAGTTTTTTTTAATGTTTTTGAATAAAAAGGTCGATGGAATCATACCCCTACTATTATCGATAGAATTCGCGGCGTCACGTTCGTTTGAGCCGGCTCAAAATAAGATTTTGCGTTTTGGTCCTTTTAGAAATTACGAATAGGCCCTTCGCGATTTTTTGTGAGGGGAAGATTTTTTCCTCTAAAATCGCGTTCAGGTCCCTCGTGCGCCGTTTTACGGAAAGAACCTCCCGTTAAATTCAAATCGCGAACAAACTCTTTTCTAATTTTTCAGGATAGCGAACAGGTCCAAAAACGTAACATTCAGGTCCTTACTCCTTACGTCTAGGTCCTTTCTCCGTTTTTCTCGGGAAACAATGTTTTCGTCGCCAGGAATATGTGTGCAGCTCTATCTCTAGACTTTTTCCCATCTCGATTTCCCATCTCGATCTCTGATATTTTTTAAACCATGTATTATTACTCGGCGAACACGTAGAGTGTTAGACTTAGTAAAAGAAGGTTGTCATCTCTAATAATTTTTCACCATTTTCCCTCTAGACTTTTTCCCTTGCGGTTTTCCATTTCGGTCTCAATATTTTCCAAGTAATTAAATCGAAAGAGATATTTCTACAACTCTATCTCTCTGTTTTTTCCCCGTTTAGCTCATTAATTCGACGATTTAAAAAAATAAAACACCACCGAAAAAAAAGAAGTTTTTTCTACGAAAAAACAACACGCACGGCGTGTTACGCCGCGAGTCTCTGATATTTTTTAAAACATGTATTATTACTCGGCGAACGCATAGAGTGTTAAACTCGACAAAAGAAGGTTGTCATCTCTAATGATTTTTCACCCTTTTCCCTCTAGGCTTTTTCCCCGCTGTGGTTTTCCATCTCGGTCTCCAATATTTTCCAAATAATTCATTGAAAGAGATATTTCTACTACTCTATCTCTCTATTTTTCCCCCGTTTCGCTCATTACTTCGACGATTTAAAAAATTAAACGCCGCCGAAAAAAAAAGAAAATTTTCCTTCGAAAAAACGACACGCACGGCATGTTACACTGCGAAAAATTTTGTGTCCTTTTAGGCGTTTCGCTCATTCTTTCGACGATTTAAAAAATAAAACGCCACCGAAAAAAAGAAATTTTTTCTACGAAAAACGTCACGCGCGACATGTACGCCGCGAAAATTTTTCTAGTTTGTCTCCAAATCTTGCAGACAGCTTTCGTCCTGGGTAAGCTGCGATGGACCGACTGGGGTCAGTGGTATGCTTTAACGTTGGACTTTTGTACATTTCGTGCAGTACACAAAAACAACTTACATTTGTATAGTTAGTGGAAAAGATTGTAGTCTGGTTTGCTGATGCGCAACTGCTATTACTGTCAGTCACAGTCGCGTGGTCTTCTTCATCCATTGAAGCATTCTCACAAGGAATTTTGGATCGATCCTGCTACAGCATTGCAAGTTCAGACCACATGCATGCCCAATCAATTGACAGACGTGCCATTAGGGCTCTTTCGTTGCTTGCTTTCTAATGGAACCTAAGCATCACACATTGCACTGTTTGACACAGGACAGTGAGTGCGAGCGTGTGAAATTGGAGAGGCTAGTAGGGTAAACCTTTCCAATAAAATGATATAGGTATAAATTAGTCAATACATCCAAAATTGCCAGCTATAGGTCCATAGATAGCAAATCTTACATGTTCTGTATAGTACATTAACAAATAGTTTACAAAAATACTAAGTACCTAATGGATCGATGGTTACCACCGTATAGTCCACTATTGCACACAGTTCTTTAGGTCATCCTCCTCTGCATTATTATCATGACCCTGCAGATTATCCTTTGCCCATGCCTAGCAGGAGGTCTACAGTGCTCAGCATCTAAGTAAAGAGTGAGTTAAGTAAGGATGAGTACAAAAGTACTCAGCAAGAATTATTAACAAAATGCATCATATGAATTTTTACCATTATTCATCTCATAGACAACTTTCGCTCCAATCCATTGTTAGGAAAATAGGGTTTTATTAGGAAAACATAGATTTTTTATTGTTAATTGCTGAAATTGCTGCCAGCACTCATATATAAGGTAGACTTAGCTTCTGTAGCCTCTAATCTAGGAGACAGGCATGAATTCACGATTTTACACTACGTAGGTTTGTATCACTTTACCCATGGTCAGCCCAACCTCAATTTAGAACCTAGAATATTTATCATCAGTCAGGTATTAGATCTTCAATCCTGGTAGCATGCTCAGTTGTATTTCACCCGATGACGGAGATACTCAATCGCAGCTAATTGGTGTCCCTCACTAGGACTCCCAGCGTACCCAGTTTTACACTCCTAGTTATCTACTTATACCCTATATGAAGATCATAACACCCTAGTAGGACAACCTTTGCTAATTGTTTCCACACACTATGATTGATACGAAAATACAGTTTATTGCACGAGTATAGTGGTTCATCCTTATGTTCTAGCCATACGTAGAGGGGGCCTGTACACACACACACGTGTCACCTGCTCCATTCGTTAGTTGAGCCATTTTGACACATTAATAATTCAAATACTGTCTCAATAGTTCCTCCTTATTTCCACATATTCATAACCAACCACTACCACAATAGTTCATCATCATAACCATCTTTCTAGTAGGATCTGATTTAGAGTTTTCTTAAAAATGATTTCCCATACATTAGTGATATCACATATAAGTAAATATGATTGATTAAAAATATTTAAATATGAACAATAAATTGCATGCCTAGATTTTAGTAAAAATAGTCGTCCTCACACGGTTGCTACTGAAGATCACCGGTCAGATTTAATTTAATTTCTAAAATTACAGAATACTATATCTTAGGTGGTTAGTAGATTTTTGCATGTTTTATGGCCCTTTCTTAAAATTTTTTATTTGCTATACATGTAATGCCTATTTTCTTATAATTTGTGGATATTTTCATATTAATGTATTTTATTGAAAAGCCTAACAACTTGGATTGTTAAATTTTATCAGATTTTAGTTAGGTATAATTAATTTGGCTGATGCACTCTTTAAAATTTTTCTTCCCCTTTCTTCTCTTTTCTTTCTTTTTCTCCTCTTTTATTTTCTCTTCTTTCTTTTTCTCCTCTTTTCTTTTCTCTTTTTCTCTTTTCTTTCTTCTTCTCACTATTTTCTTTTCTTTTTTCCTTTTCTTCTTTCTTTTTCTTTCTTCTTTTCTTTCTTTCACACCCAGCTAGCCTTATCCTTTCTTGGCTCTTGTTCTCTCTACTCCCTCCTCCATTTGCCTGGCTCATGCTGCCAATCTCCTAGCCTGACCGCACCGCTGGATCAGTTAGCCTCCTGCTCCTCTAGTCCGTCACCTTTATTGGCTCAGTCTGCTCCGTGAGCTCAGTTCAGCTCAGTCTGCTCGATCCTCCCCTAGCCACTACCAACCCCTGCCTCGACCACGCCACTAATCACCTCTACTTCGGCTCCCTTGCACCGGCTTTGGCCTTATCAGTTCCCTCTACCCCCATCGCGCTGCCTCTGCTGGCTCTCACCCGATGAGGTGATTTAATTTATTGTTCTATAGAGAGAGAGAGAGGAAAATGAAAGTGTACAACCAGGAGTATGTACTCCCACGACCAATGAGTGCATGCAGGTTGCTTCACGGGAGGGAGTTAACGGAAATGAGTGCATGCAACTTGCTTCACGGGAATGAGATAACAGAAATGAGTACATGCATGCAAATGAGTTAACAATCTGCATGCCTTCCTTCAATGCATGCATCATGAATCAACGGAAATAAGTCATGGGTGTACATACTCACAGGAGTATAAAATGGCCGATATGGACCGAGTGGGGTCAGTGGTATGCTTTAACGTTGGACTTTTCTATATTTCGTGCAGTACACAAAAACAACTTACATTTGTATAGTTAGTGGAAAAGATTGTAGTCTAGTTTGCTGACGCGCAACTGCTATTACTGTCAGTCACAGTCGCGTGGTCTTCTTCATCCATTGAAGCATTCTCACAAGAAGGAATTTTGGATCGATCCTGCTGCAGCATTGCAAGTTCAGACTACATGCATGCCCAATCAATTGACAGACGTGCCGTTAGGGCTCTTTCGATGCTTGCTTTCTAATGGAAGAACCTAAGCATCACACATTGCACTGTTTGACAGTACAGGACAGTGAGTGCGAGCGTGTGAAATTGGAGAGGCTAGTATGGTAAACCTTTCGAATAAAATGATATAGGTATAAATTAGTCGATACATCCAAAATTAGCGAAAGCAAATTCTGCAAAAACTACTTTTGTTGAGTACCGTGATTCATTTATAATCTTTTATGATTTGAAAAAGTGCGCTATAAAGAGTCATAGATGAATTCTAATAGGATTAAAATTCCTACTTTATTTTAGAGTATGCTACTTACTTTCTTTTAGAGGAGGATTAACAAGGCTATGTAAACTCATGGAGTGATCACGAAGAACCCAAGTAACTAAGGAGCGAATCAAGCAAAAGGAGCTCATCCAAAGTAGAGATACAGGAGAGGATTAGAGGCTAAGTTATTCTTTTAGCACTAGATTTTTATATAGGGTAAGGATCCAAGTAACCTAAAAGGCTCGAGAGGGTTGTGAGAGAGCAACAGTCTGTCATTTTATTTTCATGTTGTGCTTAAAGAATTTGCGGTCGGCTTCACCAAATCTTTTTTCTTTCGTTGTGGTTGCTTCAACGTTGATATATTGTGTAACACCCCGGCGCCCGCCGCACCACGGATGCTACCCAAAAACTCTAAACACTCAACAACAACTCAATAGAATTGTCTAAAAACAACCGCTAACTCTAAAACCAGACTAAAACTAAGTCGGCAAAAAGTTCAAAATTTCGGCATGACCTTCCTAGAAAGAAAGACATCCACTCAGCAGACAGAAAACAATAACAGTATAAATCAATCATTCAATCACGAAGAGACATTCTAGCAGGTCCTTAGATATCAATCACACCTCCGCTAACAAAAGATAAACTACGTGACGACAAATAACATATTACAACCCCACTAAATACATTAGGGCTTTATGCATTAATTAAATGCGATGGCGGTGAAGTCGTACGTGCTTCTACTCCCAACCCGGTGAGTAAATGCGCAAGGTACCTAAAGCGAGGAGCAAACAAGCGTGAGTCCAAGACTCGACAAAGTGCAATCAAACATAAAAGTAATGAATTGATTAGAATCGACTTGAAACATACTGATAATAGTTTCTTTACTTGACATCCTTAAATAAAGGGAGCAATTTGAATTTATATAACTTCAAAACGCAAGAACACGAATACTTCATCAATTGCTATAATCATTACTTAATTGGCATTATCCAGTTAAAGAAGCAGAAGCTAACCCTACTTACCACATCCAACTCGGAACATAAACAAACCTTACTCATGCCTCAACAATCATTTCAGGATGAGTCCACGACTCAATACTCAACCTGTCATTTCCATTCTCATCAATTAACATTTACCAATTTCAACACACAATGCCATGCTTTTATGCTCTCATCCTTTTTCTCATGAATCATAGAATGAATGCACCATGCATGCTCACAATGCACATTGTCATAGCGTATACCGGTATAGCTGAGTGCACACCCGTCGGTGTGCACCCTCAATCCCACCCATCCCGTGGCGGGGCCTACTCTTACTGACTCGCTCCCTTTCACCATCGATGAATGGGACTACGAGGTAGGACTTTTGTGCTCACTACGGGTGAGCACCGAGGCCCGCATCAACATGGGACGCCTCGTCCATCATGAATGCAATTATGCAATTGACGTGAATGCATCTCATCCCTCATTCATTTTCACCACACATAGCCATAACCAATATGGAAGTACTAATTAACTTGCTATTTCCCGATGTAATTCATTAGAGAGTAAATAAATTCATGTGTATAAGCACAACACAAACATGAATATAACACACACATTATCATTTAATCACTTTATCCTTTGCATCAACATAACCATACTCATTTATACAATTCATAAGGCATTGCAATAATCGAAATTGAATAACTTACCTTCCCATTGCTAACATTCATCCATCCCCATTACCATGCTAAGAGCAACTTCTAGATACGCTATTAAACATAACCATATCATTAGAATTTTCATACTTTTATCCGCAAGCAAAGCATTTAACACCCTACTAACGCTCTAGGAGATGCACTTGCCTTTACCGTCGTGTGAGGCAACTCAGGGTCGAGACCACCCCCGAAGACACTCTTCCTGAAAAGAAATGTGAAGCACATATACATTATGGGTGGTGGTGTGAAATCAAAGAACCCGACAGGTTGCTGTCCAGAAAATGCATCTTGTGTGCCACAGCAATGTGGTGACCACGGTAACTTGTTCACTAGTTACAGTACTAACCCCAAAGCGGAATTCAACATATTTGGAGATCCTTTAGCTGCATATCAGGTATATGTGTCAGATTTGAAAGAGGCTGCCTATGTCTACCCTTTTCCTTTGGTTGAACTTTGCATGTATATTTTTCTTATTTCTTTACACATCTATATCTCTAAATTTGAATCCAAAATAGTAGCACTTCTCCAAAGGAGCAAAGCCACAATCACGTTTCATCTATCTATTGCTTTTGTCTTCTAGTCTCCATAATAAATCCTACGAGGATTGTAAAATTATGTGTATTTTAGTAATTCTCTTACCTTGTTGACATACTTGTTAGATTTATTACTCTCCTTTTGTGGTTAAGTGCAGCACACTCTTATTAGACTTTGTATTGTGACAGTGGGATCTATGATTCTTTTCTTTGTAACAAAGCATTAGGTGATTAGTATACTTGTACATGAGCTTGATCTTGCATACTTGAGACAATAACTCAATGACATGTGAAGCTGCCTTCAACATTTTATCACTTCAATTAGCAGGTCAGCAAATTAGCTAATATATTACCACTCCAGGTGTTTCATTCTGGCAGTCCAATTACCCTTGTCCCTCTTGATGCAACTAATACCATTCCAATCAATGAAGATTTCTTTAATGCATTCCAACAACATCAAAGTACATGTGAAGCATAATACTGTTTCAAGTCTTTGAAAATGCCTCGAGATACATGGTTCGATGATAATTCTATACAGTAAGTTCATATTTTTAAATCTTTATCCGTACAAAATTTTCATTTAGCCCAATGCAGAGCCGCACCATATATAGCTAACATGGGATTTAATTCTTATAAAGTCTCTACTCAACAGAACTAATACAAAGCTAGAATCGCTTTAAAATAGATATTGATCAATCGGCACGAGGTAGAATCAGTAGTGAACACTCCTAAAAACCACATCTCACATTCAGCACAGATCGTAACTCGATACTGGATTAATATCCATTAAACCACCGTCTCGAATCGGCCCCAACAGGAGACACTACACACGCGCACACCTCACAGCCATTTCATCGAACACATGCCATGCACAAGGACCAAGCCCTCTTTAATGGTACAGTACTCACCACAAGGAGAAGCCAAGAGGGAGGGCACTTCAACCGGAGTTAGGGAACCGCCTGGTGGGCTTCGCCGGCGGGGGCGTCGGCCGGAGGAAGCGGCAACCAGTGGCCTGTGGAGGCCTGTGGAGGCTCGGTGGCGAGCTGGGAGGAGGCGCCAGTGGGAGGCGTGTGAGCCTTGGCCAAGCAAGGGAGGCCGGGCAGGCGAGAAGGCTGGAGGCTGTGACGGGGTGTGGGAGGGGGGCCGATGGCGAGGCCAGAGGATGGGGAGCGGCGCTGGAATCGGGAGGGGAAGACTGGAGTGAGTCGGTAGGGGCAGGAAGAGAAACAAAAAAAATATCCGCCCCCGAGGATTGACAGCCACATAAAAGAAAAAAAAAGGAGAGGGGGAAAAAGAATAAAAGTTACATAGAATTCTAGAGACCACAAACCCAAAATCTCCAAAGATTTGAATTTCAAATACACGGCGAAAAGAAAAATCCTTTGAGAAAAACTTAAATTGCCCAACAACACAACTTAACTCCTTCCAGAATAAATCCGAAAACAAAGCTAGCAGTATTACACTCTCCCCCCCTTTTAAAAGAATTCGCCCTCGAATTCGGAACACCTCAATACTTACCCACAAGAGCAGCAGAAACCGAATTGCAAAGTCAATATGCCCAAAAGAACAAGCCGGGTACTTCTCACGCAAGAGAAAACTCCACAACTCAAACCACGGCTCTTGCCAAATCACAAGAGCCAGCAACTGAACTCATTTCATCCATCAACAAATCAACATTCACTCAAACTCCTTAACTCGGATGGTACAAAACTCGAAAGCCAGGCCTTTCTCAAAGACCAACACTAATCTGACAACTCAAACAACTCTTCTTTAACGCTTCAATACACAACCTCCAATCAACCAATGATTCGTCCTGGAAGATCATAATACTAACTCCCAAACTCAATTCGTATTTCTCTGTTCAATTTCATCCACCCAACTTAAATCTCCTCTCTAAAACTCCATACCGCAGATCAACCAACTCGTGATGACATGTATAACACGAGTCACATCACTCTCTTAAGCATCCAGCCAATTATCATCAAAACACCCAAGCTATCCGATTAAACAGCTAGGTTCTAAACTTGGATCCCCTACGAACCAAGAAAACACTGATTCCCATCTCTCCTCATTGGTTAACCTTTCTAACCATAGAGCCACACACAAAATTCTTTATTCCAACAAGCTTTTAACCAATTCCGAACATATCATTATTTCTAACCATTTAACACCGGAATCCTCCAGGAGCCAAAACACAATTCTTATCTTTTCAACAGTTGCCATGGAAACAACAGGGCAAAGTCATTCCTTACTATCAAAATGAATCGCCCACCTACAACAAAGTCCCACACAACTTAGGGACAACGCGATCGAAATGATCCTCCCACAAAAGTCGAAACCACGACAAGGAACACTTTTCATTACTCTCCACATTAAATCCATATACCAGCAACACTTAACCCCAATTAGGACTTCATCAAATCCCATCCACACATGTTTCTCTTCCTAGGACAATCTTGTCCGAAGAACGAGATCAAGAAGCATACTCTCAACCTATACTCAAGCAAAACCTCTCACACTACTCCCCAAAACTAATGTTTAGAAATGGCAAAGCGATCCTAGGATCCATCATCTACACACCACCAATTTTTTCTTTCAAAAGAAAGGGAACTTATGACTCAACAAAACCCACTTTATTAGCAAAAAGTCACTTACGACTTAATCATAAGCTTCACCTTTTTAGAAACATTCACCAAGATCATTCCTATTTTATTTAAGTCCAACTCCAATCGAGCTATTAATACCATTATCTCTCACTCAAGAGCTTCCAACATTTTCCGTTACATCTGTTTATTCCTTTTAAATAACGAGCTAAAGACATCAACGTCTGGTTCTAAAAGGCACAATCCATTCCTACACTCTGAGTGTAAATTCCATAATCATATCTTGAGCCAATAATTAGCCACGACCACGAGTGGCGCAATTCAATAATTTGGAGTAGTCCAAAACTATCATCACACCAATTCATACTTAAAACTCTTTCTTCCTCATAATCTTTCATCTATGGATTACATCACGCTTGAAAATGTTATTACTTACGCTGAACCAATTCTTCCCCGGGATGCTTATCAAGGGAAACAGGTTAAGATTTTACCATAATCAACGACCATCAACACCTTTGCTTAATCTATTTCCAAGACATCATTGTTCAAAGCAACCTTTAGTAAGATTAACTTTGCCCTCATATTTCCTATTTGACAATAATACAATGAACACATTAGGCGACTATTCAAGTCCCCAATAATTTAGACAATGTCTCCCCGAGGCAGAAATCGTAAAATGGCTCTAAGGCCATCCGTAGCTAGAGAACAAACCAAGTTCCAAAATATTCAATCCAAAATTCTCCGCACTTAATTATAACCTCGACTTAGGTTATACTATCCACACCTTATAAAAGAACTTGATGTCACTCCACACAATCCGACCACTGAGGACACCTCGAAACAATTTAATACCATCACCTAATTAAAATAAGTTCCTCACCCAAACTTGTTATTCCTTCGTCGTCATAATCAATTCTAACCTTAGATCAATACTATTTCCGGATCTCCACTTATAATCGTGGATCACCATGACCCACAAGCAATTCCTTGTCGTCTACACATCAGGGTCAACCACCCTAACAACTCTATCATTTTACTAATCTTGTAAGGGAAGATCTTCGTACCACCAACAATCGAAATTTTTGGTTGCAGGATTTAACCTTGTAGGAACTCAGCCAAAATTTTCCAAAGAGACTCGACTCTCCACTTTCCCGCACGACAAGACTCAACCCTTGTCATGCCCTCGAACTCCAAAGCAAGGATAAAACGCAAAGTTTCCGCAAAAGAAGAGGGTCGCCAAGACGTTTTCCTCAACAACGAAAAACGAGGAATCAAATACCCTCTTTTTTTAAAACTTGGAGAACGACAGCACGAAGAAATCCATGTCTTTCCCTGCCATCAACTAATGGGGCGCAACACCAAACCCTTTTTCTTTTGACTTAAATCCGAGAAGCCCAAGGAAGATAAAACCCAAAACCAGATTCCATCAACTCTCTAATCTACAACAAAAGAACGACTCCTTTTAAACTGGGAGAATGTCCAACACAAAAAGAAATCCATAACTTCCTTCGCAAAGCAACTAAAAGAGGTGCAAAACGATACCCTTTTCTTGATCTTAAATCCGAGAAGACCAAAGAAGATAAAACCCAACTCAAAATCCATCAACTCTCTAAGCTACGACAAAGGAACGATAACTCTCCTCACATGAGATTATGAATCCTCCGGTGCTGGCTCTCAACTGCCACACCAACCAACACGACTACACGACAGGGCTGAAATCCCTTCGGCACAAAGAGTCCCACCAGACCCCACTAAGCAATCTAACACTTCATAAGCATACCCATAATTAATCCCAAAGCCTTATCAAAACTAACAAATAGCATAACACAAGTATCAATGTAGCAATAATAACAAAGTAAGCATTGTAGCACAATGCAACGATATCCCATCCCTTTCTTACTGTGCATCAGAGTGTGTCAAGTTTTAAATTAATTAACCATTTTACGTCAAGTTTTACAGTTATTGCCCTAGAGTCAAATTTTACAAGTTCCACCTATACAAGGTATCTAACTTCACACAACAACATTTTAATTCATTTTAGAATTACTCACTACATTCAACACCACGGACCTGAAGCCCGCTCTGATACCAACTGTAACACCCCGGCGCCCGCCGCACCACGGATGCTACCCAAAAACTCTAAACACTCAACAACAACTCAATAGAATTGTCTAAAAACAACCGCTAACTCTAAAACCAGACTAAAACTAAGTCGGCAAAAAGTTCAAAATTTCGGCATGACCTTCCTAGAAAGAAAGACATCCACTCAGCAGACAGAAAACAATAACAGTATAAATCAATCATTCAATCACGAAGAGACATTCTAGCAGGTCCTTAGATATCAATCACACATCCGCTAACAAAAGATAAACTACTGTGACGACAAATAACATATTACAACCCCACTAAATACATTAGGGCTTTATGCATTAATTAAATGCGATGGCGGCGAAGTCGTGCGCGTCTTCTACTCCCAACCCGGTGAGTCGTCGCAAGGTACCTAAAAGCGAGGAGCAAACAAGCGTGAGTCCAAGACTCGACAAAGTGCAATCAAACATAAAAGTAATGAATTCGATTAGAATCGACTTGAAACATCTGATAATAGTTTCTTTACTTGACATCCTTAAATAAAGGAGCAATTTGAATTTATATAACTTCAAAAGCGCAAGAACACGAATACTTCATCAATTGCTATAATCATTACTTAATTGGCATTATCCGGTTAAAAAGCGAAGCTAACCCTACTTACCACATCCAACTCGGAACATAAACAAACCTTACTCATGCCTCAACAATCATTTCGGGATGAGTCCACGACTCAATACTCAACTTTGTCATTTCCATTCTCATCAATTAACATTTACCAATTTCAACACACAATGCCATGCTTTTATGCTCTCATCCTTTTCTCATGAATCATAGAATGAATGCACCATGCATGCTCACAATGCACATTGTCATAGCGTATCTGGGGTATAGTGAGTGCACACCGTCGGTGTGCACCCTCAATCCACCCATCCGTGGCGGGGCCTACTCTTCTTGACTCGCTCCCTTTCACCATCGATGAATGGGACTACGAGGTAGGACTTTTGTGCTCACTACGGGTGAGCACCGAGGCCCGCATCAACATGGGACGCCTCGTCCATCATGAATGCAATTATGCAATTGACGTGAATGCATCTCATCCCTCATTCATTTTCACCACACATAGCCATAACCAATATGGAAGTACTAATTAACTTGCTATTTCCCCAGTGTAATTCATTCGAGAGTAAATAAATTCATGTGTATAAGCACAACACAAACATGAATATAACACACACATTATCATTTAATCACTTTATCCTTTGCATCAACATAACCATACTCATTTATACAATTCATAAGGCATTGCAATAATCGAAATTGAATAACTTACCTTCCCATTGCTAACATTCATCCATCCCCATTACCATGCTAAGAGCAACTTCTAGATCGCTATTAAACATAACCATATCATTAGAATTTTCATACTTTTATACTTAAGCAAAGCATTTAACACCCTACTAACGCTCTAGGAGATGCACTTGCCTTTACCGTCGTGTGAGGCAACTCAGGGTCGAGACCACCCCCGAAGACACTCTTCCTGAAAAGAAATGTGAAGCACATATACATTATGGGTGGTGGTGTGAAATCAAAGAACCCGACAGGTTGCTGTCCAGAAAATGCATCTTGTGTGCCACAGCAATGTGGTGACCACGGTAACTTGTTCACTAGTTCTGATTACTAACCCCAAAGCGAATTCAACATATTTGGAGATCCTTTAGCTGCATATCGGTATATGTGTCAGTTGAAAGAAATTGCCTATGTCTACCCTTTTCCTTTGGTTGAACTTTGCATGTATATTTTCTTATTTCTTTACACATCTATATCTCTAAATTTGAATCCAAAATAGTAGCACTTCTCCAAAGGAGCAAAGCCACAATCACGTTTCATCTATCTATTGCTTTTGTCTTCTAGTCTCCATAATAAATCCTTCTGAGGGATTGTAAAATTATGTGTATTTTTAGTAATTCTCTTACCTTGTTGACATACTTGTTAGATTTGTTACTCTCCTTTTGTGGTTAAGTGCCTGGCACACTCTTATTAGACTTTGTATTGTGACAGTGGGATCTATGATTCTTTTGCTGTAACAAAGCATTAGGTGATTAGTATACTTGTACATGAGCTTGATCTTGCATACTTGAGACAATAACTCAATGACATGTGAAGCTGCCTTCAACATTTTATCACTTCAATTAGCAGGTCAGCAAATTAGCTAATATATTACCACTCCAGGTGTTTCATTCTGGCAGTCTAATTACCCTTGTCCCTCTTGATGCAACTAATACCATTCCAATCAATAAAGATTTCTTTTATGCATTCCAACAACATCAAAGTACATGTGAAGCATAATACTGTTTCAAGTCTTTGAAAATGCCTCGAGATACATGGTTCGATGATAATTCTATCTGATAAGTTCATATTTTTAAATCTTTATCCGTACAAAATTTTCATTTAGCCCAATGCGAGCCGCACCATATATAGCTAACATGGGATTTAATTCTTATAAAGTCTCTACTCCATGAGAACTAATACAAAGCTAGAATCGCTTTAAAATAGATATTGATCAATCGTACGAGGTAGAATCGATAGTGAACACTCCTAAAACCACATCTCACATTCAGCCTGGATCGTAACTTCGATCTTTGGATTAATATCCATTAAACCACCGTCTCGAATCGGCCCCAACAGGAGACACTACACACGCGCCGCCTCACTGCCATTTCATCGAACACATGCCATGCACAAAGGACCAAGCCCTCTTTAATGGTACAGTACTCACCACAAGGAGAAGCCAAGAGGGAGGGCACTTCAGCCGGAGTTAGAACCGCCCGGTGGGCTTCGCCGGCCGGGGGCGTCGGCCGGAGGAAAGCGACAGCGGCGCAGCCGGCGCTGTGGAGGCAGGCCTTGGCTCGGCCGAGGGCGCAGTGGGAGGAGGCTCGGGTGAGGAAAGCCTGTGAGAGAGGCCTTGTGTGGCCGGGAAGGCGAGGAAGGCGAGGCTGCAAGGCCTGGTGTGGGGGGAGGCGAGGCCAGTATGGCTATCAGGGGAATGCGCTGGAATCGGGAGGGAAGATGGAGTGAGTCGGTGGGGAAGAGAAACAAAAAATATCCGCCCAGGATTGATGACCACATAAAAGAAAAAAAAAAAAAAGAGAGGGAAAAAGAATAAAAGTTACATAGAATTCTAGAGACCACAAACCCAAAATCTCCAAAGATTTGAATTTCAAATACACGGCGAAAAGAAAAATCCTTTGAGAAAAACTTAAATTGCCCAACAACACAACTTAACTCCTTCCAGAATAAATCCGAAAACAAAGCTAGCAGTATTACATATTGGCTCTCTCTAAGAAATTCATCTACATCGTTCTTAAAATCGGGCACACTCATGCCGTATTGTAGCAACCCACATAATTAATCTGTATAAGGACAGTAACACCGTCGTTACTCTAAGATAATTACGTTGATATCGGCATATTAGCTAACAAAATATCGGATGCACCCAATACTTTATCAAGTAATATACCATGTTTAGAGTGTTACAGTAGAAACTATAATTAGAGACTGAAATATAAACTTGTTACAATCCATTGCCATGCCAGTTATAGGTCCATAGATAGCAAATCTTACATGTTCTGTATAGTACATTAACAAATAATTTACAAAAATACTAAGTACCTAATGGATCGATGGTTACCACCGTATAGTCCACTATTGCACACAGTTCTTTAGGTAATCCTCCTCTGCATTATCAACGTGACCCTCTGATTATCCTTTGCCCGGCATCGCGAGGAGGTCTCTGATGCTTTCGACATATAAGTAAAGAGTGAGTTAAGTAAGGATGAGTACAAAAGTACTCGGCAAAATTATTAACAAAATGCATCATATGAATTTTTACCATTATTCATCTCATAGACAACTTTCGCTTTAATCCATTGTTAGGAAAATAGGGTTTTATTAGAAAAACATAGATTTTTTATTTTTAATTGCTGAAATTGCTACCGGCACTCATATATAAGTTAGACTTAGCCAGTAGCCTCCAATCTAGGAGCAGGCATGAATTCACGATTTTACCTTTGCTTAGGTTTGTATCACTTTACCCATAGTCATTAACCTCAATTTAGAACCTATAATATTTATCATCGATCGGTATTAGATCTTCAATCACGATAGCATGCTCGATTGTATTTCACACGATGACATAGATACTCATCTTATAGTGTTTAAATATAGCCTTTGTAGAATCAATCGCAGACTAATTGGTGCCCCTCACTAGGACTCGGCGTGCCAGTTTTACACTCCTAGTTATCTACTCATACCCTATATGGAGATCATAACACCCTAATAGGACAACCTTTTCTAATTGTTTCCACACACTATGATTGATCTGAAATACAATTTATTGCACGCAGTATAGTGGTTCATCCTTATGTTCTAGCCATACGTGAGGGGCCCTATACACACACACGTGTCACCGGCTCCATCAGTTAGTTGAGCCATTTCAACACATTAATAATTCAAATCTTGTCTCAATAGTTCCTCCTTATTTCCACATATTCATAACCAACCACTACCACAACAATTCATCATCATAACCATCTTTCTAGTAGGATCTGATTTAGGGTTTTCTTAAAAATGATTTCCCATACATTAGTGATATCACATATAAGTATATATGATTGATTAAAAATATTTAAATATGAACAATAAATTGCATGCCTAGATTTTAGTAAAAATAGTCGTCCTCACACGGTTGCTACTGAAGATCACCGGTCAGATTTGATTTAATTTCTAAAATTACAGAATACTATATCTTAGATGGTTAGTCGATTTTTGCATGTTTTATGGCCCTTTCTTAAAATTTGTTATTTGCTATACATGTAATGCCTATTTTAAAATTTGTGGATATTTTCATATTAATGTATTTTATTGAAAAGCCTAACAACTTGGATTGTAAAATTTTATCGGATTTTTGTTAGGTATAATTAATTTGGTTGATGCACTCTTTTAAAATTTTCTTCCCCTTTCTTCTCTTTTCTTTCTTTTTCTCCTCTTTTATTTTCTCTTCTTTCTTTTTCTCCTCTTTTCTTTTCTCTTTTCTCTTTTCTTTCTTCTTCTCACTATTTTCTTTTCTTTTTCCTTTTCTTCTTTCTTTTTCTTTCTTCTTTTCTTTCTTTCACACCTAGCTTGACCTTATCCTTTCTTGGCTCTTGTTCTCTCTACTCCCTCCTCCATTCTCCGGCCCATGATGCCACCCTCTCTGCCAATCTCCTAGCTGACCACACGCTGGATCTATCGGCCTCCTGCTCCTCTAGTCCGTCACCTTGATTGGCTCGATCTGCTCCTCCATGAGCTCAGATTCAGCCAGTTTGCTCCTCCCGGCCACTACCAACCCCTGCCTCGACCACGCCGCTAATCACCTCTACTTGGCTCGCTTGCCGGCTTTGGCCTTATCAGTTCCCTCTACCCCCCCATGGTTGCCTCTGCTGGCTCTCGCCCGATGAGATGGTTTATTGTATATATATATATATATTGTTTGTATTTCCTTTTTACTTGAGCAGTTAGATGGATCTAGAAATTTCTACTAGTTGAGGATGGTCTTGCATGGGTTGCTTTGATATCGAGATAATACTGTCATACTAGCCGACACCATACAATACCAGGTCATTTGTATATTGAACAATGCATTATATTTGATACACTACATGAATCCTGAATATTTTAAGTGGGCGAAGAAGCGAAATTAGGATATTGCCGGCGAAAATAGTTATTTTAAATCGGCAATATCTAATTTTCGTCGAACCCCGACTCGTCGAGATAAGGAGCCGAAAGTTAGCTTAATTTTAAATCGGCGGTGATGAAAGTTAGTTATTTTAAATCGGCCAAGAGTGCGTGCAAGCGAAAGTTCTTTGCGATTAAGCCACAATTTTAAATAAACCCTGACGGTAAGCGAAAGTACTTAATTTTCATCGGTTTTAGTTGAACCCACGAAAGTTAATGGTTTTATTTTAAATCGGTTTCACCTAGCCCATGAAATTTAATTAGGTTAATTTTTGTCGGTTTCGTCTAGCCCACGAAATTTAATTAGGTTAATTTTAAATTAAACTTGCTCGACCTGAAAGTTAATTAGGTTAATTTTCGTGGGTTTTTTAACGACGAAAATTATTCGGAGGCGACAAAAAAAACAGCCCTTTAAACCCATTTTTCATCTGATTTAAACAAATATCATTCATTTATACATATATCATTCATTCATCCACATATCTCATTCATTCATCCACATATATCATTCATACAGATATATCATTCATTCTTGTATCGCATGGAATATAAGCGCTACTTCAACTAGTTAATGAATTACAATCAATTACGGATATTGGTAACAATGAGAAATGCGAACCAAGACCATATCCTTTACGGAGAAGCTCATCGGACAAATGACAATGATACCGACAAAGAAGAGTTGGAGTATAATGAGAATAGCATTCGGTTCAAAATGGTTTACAACGCCATACATTCGAGACCAGAACATATGCCCTTTGCTTCCCCAATAGCAATCGGGATGCCAAGCAACTTTTGGGCACCATTCACAGGTTTAAAAAAAGAACACCATAAATCATAAGACCATTCTAGAATTAAAAAGTGTATAGTAAATCACAAGACAATTACTTAATAGAGAAATACAAACCGGAAGCCTTGGAATTGTAACTAATCAGATTTTCAATCTAGAAAAAATATGCCTGTATACCTTTCTAGTTCAACTAACTAGGAAATTTTCCCTGTGCACTTAATTAACTTTTTTCATTCACTACCAAAACCAGTATCTTGAAGTAGTGTCTTCTTTCATAAATAGATACAACATACTCAGTAAAAACATAGCATTTTTTACTTGCCCAGGCCACAACCAACAACCAATAAAGGCGGTCCTTATACGCTATGATAAGCAAGCAGTATGTTGTGTATGTTATAACTGGATTTTATTTTTGATATCCATGAAATTTAAATGCATAAGAGATCCAATTACTTACGAGAAGAACATGTGAAGCCATGAACAATTAGACTTTCCTCCCCACACATGCATGTGGCTACCTAATCTGGGGAGACATATGTATCGAAATCCCGATCAACAAACACGCAAAGTGGTGTGATGAAGAAATTTAACGAGTTCAAAATGTATCGATAATAACCATTGGTGGCTCAATTTAGACTTAGAAACGAGAAGAACAAACATCACAATAAGAAAGTGTATCAAGATATGAACTAACCATTAGGTCTCTTCCGTCTCTTAACAAATTCATCAACAACACATGCGGTGATGAAGTTAAATAGGAGCTTTAGTGAAGAAAGTCAATAACACTAATAACCAATTACCCATAAGCATTCCGGACATACCGGTGCCCTTAATTCATCAGCTAGCTTTCTCTGAAGATCTTCATTAGGTATGGGTTTCCTCGACCAAACGCATGCCCCATGACAAAATGCATTTCTCACGATCCGCAGAATAATGCATGTAGATTTTCTTTCCATGAGTTTCTCACAGTCACATATATCATTCATCCACACATATATCAATCATTCATTCATCCATATATATCATTCATCCATTCATTCATCCACATCATTCATTCACATATATCATTCATACACACATAAAGTATTATGGATACGATTCAAATCTGATTAAACGTGTTCTAAATAGTCCACCAAGGAAAATGCACATCTTGCTAGTCATACACATAATATCATTCGTCACACATAATAATATCATTTCACGATTATTACCAAACATCTCAAGATTACAAATCACGAGGTCACGAGGTCATTTGAGTTATGGCGACTACTGCTGAGCCAAATAGGTTTTGCAATTGAGATGGCCTCTCGGAATCCTAAAGATTAAAATTCACGATTAGTCAAAAATTGTGCAAAGTAACAAAACTAACCAAGAATATGATAAGTGACAAGCGAACATGCTCTCCAGTCTTCTTTGGTACGTGGCGGCGTTTAGTAAACTGGGCGTGTTGTCCCCGATCCCTACGATCTGATGAACCAAAGTTAGCTAGATTAAAGTGTGGATAGAATATACTAAGTTTAGCTACCATATATACTCTTGGGATTTTCTTTTCATATGTAGTATTGTATTTCGGTTTCTATGAATTGAAAATGTAGAATCATGTCATGTTGATAGTGCAATTCAAACATAAGTATAATAATCAGTCTTGTCAACAAACATGTCTAGATTGCTATCTTGAGTCTATTTATTCTCTCCTTTTTGACGACATATGCAAAGTCCAAATTAACCCATGACCAAAGAAAATATAGGTTACTTCGATTGCCATGGATTAGTGCCTAGTGTAGAATGGTGACTTAACCCTACCCACCTTGTTTTTTACTAATGCCGGACAAATGCCATGGTTGCTCGGCATTTTCTTGAAATATCATATACTCTAGCGATGGTTAGCTTACTTTGACAATACTACAACACTACCAACTCTTGGAGCTAGCTTTGCTTGGATAGTGCCATAGTAGATAGTACTATAGTTATAGCTAGTAAAAGGAAAATTCAATACTACAAGTGAAAAGATGCATGACCCATTAAGGCTTATTCTCACTTTCTCCCTCTCTTAGAGATGTGTCGGAGGCGAAATAGGCCATGCCTCAGAAAACCACCAACAATTCACCCTCAAGTGGTGACACATCATGTAAGTAAGAAAGGAAAGAAGCAATAATAGAAATGTTGTCATCTTGTCTTCCTTCTTTGTGATTTGCCATCGAAATACTTTGCACAATACAATAGAGTTATCATTTGGGTTCATGCTTAGACCAAGTTTAGCTAACTTTGAGCTGCGGGAGAAGGTCTTGGGAGGATACATCCCCATTGTGGCGGTGGTGGTGGCGGTTGCCATGGTGGAAAGACAATGGTGCAGCCTGCTTCTTTGGAACATTTCTGTAAATGCAATGTGTCGGTTTCATATATTGTTGCATGCTCGGAATGCTAGCTGTTGAGGCTCGAGACTTACTTGAATAGCGCTTTCTTTGTTGTGCCATGTCTTGAGCATAGTATGCCTCCTGCGACCTTTGATGTTCATCCATGACCTTAGTTCCTCATGTGACCCTAGCAACCTCTACCTCTGCTTCTGTGGGCGGCGGCTACTAACCCCGAGCTCTGCGAAGAAGACCCCCTCTGAGCTCGCACCTCCCTCGAGTCAATCACTCCGGTGAACATGGAGTACCTTCAAAATACAGAAACACAAAGGCTTTAGAACTTCAATTTATTGCTCGCATTAACAAAGTTTGAGAAACTATGACATTTTACCGTCCATGGCCCTTTCCGCCTCCGATAGCATGCAGCCACGCCATCAATAGGTTCCTTCCGCCAATCGTAGCCTTCACCATGGCGCTGACCATTTCTGCCCATAGCTCTCCTGCGGTGACGAACCATAAAACTCGAGCTCGAAAGTTGATGAAAACTCAATGAAAATTGTGGATAACTCACCGGTTGATGCGAGGCCACACGAGTCTGCAATTTGCTCGGGGTGTGATGGGTCTCGTCCTTATGACCTCGCACATAAACTTGATGCCACTCGTTTGAACACCATTTTGAGCCTCACAGTAGCTAGGGGTTAGTGGCATACATATACTTGTGAATATGTTCTTGCAAATATTTAGTGCGACCGTCTTACCATGCGTTTAGCCATACGGATGTGTCCATCACCGCCATCGTATGGCCTCGCCTTCGCCTCTGCTGATCTCTGTGCTTCCTTGACTTCAGCGATCCATTCGGGAGAAGCCCATCGGCGACAAAAGAGCCGTAAGCATCTGGGCGGTCTTCCATCCATGGAAGTGTGACACTGCAAACATGTGTTAATACATCAAAACAATATTAACATCACAACCTAATGACCATAAACCTAATATGCTTTACACCGCGTCTTGTTCTTCGGTCAAGTAAGTTTAGAAGTGGCCAAAACTTGCCCGTTCGGCGCCCTATGCCCTTCAAGTACATATTTGTTGCTTGAATCCGGGCGTGGAGAATGCATCTGACTACCTTCGTTGCATTGGCATGGAACACATTAGTCGCGTGGCCCAATTAGGCGGGGATCGATAAGCAGTAGCGTTTACGCAATGTCACATTTAAAATTGTTATTACAAAATTATAGAACTCAACAATTTCATGACTCAAAATATATATTCACGTAAGTAGTGCATTTATCGTGGAAATGTTAACTAATTGCTATTCTGATATTACATGATTGTATTCATCGTTCCACTCATCAAAACCTATCATCGCCATGTTATAACAGTCCTACTTGCATCAATATAAACTAACCAAGCACCGAAAATACCCTACCCAATTGACTAGCCAAGCACAAAAAAAAGAATAGTATCGATATGTAGGTATAGCCATCTAGCTAGTCTAGAGAGTTTGAGTTGAGAGTTTGCACATTGAGAAAAATCGGTAGTATATTGCACATTGAGAGTTTGAGTTGAGAGTTTGCACATTGAGAAAAATCTGGTAGTATATTGCACATTGAGAGTTTGAGTTGAGACCAAAAGTGCAAACATCACAACAAAAGAATCAAAAAAGAAAAAGAGATAGAATAATGCAAGTCACAATAACTACACCACTGTATGTAAATGTTGTAGTTGCTATCGGACTTTGACTCATCTATCTCGCACATATATTAGCTGTTAGCTTGCTAGTACTTTTCACGACCACCACATATGTTAATCTTTATTTATCATTTTGGCTTAGCATTGTTTTTTACTTTGTTTCTTCATTGCGACCATGTATGATGCCTATGGAAATGCTCTGGAATGCTCTGGCTTATCATTTTGGCTTAGCATTGTTTTTACTTTGTTTCTTCATTGCGGCGAGAACAAGCGAGAATAAAAATTTTGGCAAAGCGATCAAGTATGTTGTACATAAAAACTCAAATATCTTAAATATAGTTGCTCCTTTTAAATGCTTGTTTTGTGTTCTTGCATGTCTTTTATATGAATTGTTCCTTTTAAATGACAATTTTCATTTGTGCATGCAGGCTTGGGGTACATACTTATTTCAAAGCGACTTTATGCTATAGAAAGATATCTTAAATCTAATAGAGCATCACTATCTTACGGTGTTGATTACAAAATTGCTAGTAAATACATATCGACAAGGGTTATAGAGAATCTTACCGAAATCATTCCACTTGCTCCTGAGCATTTACATAGTTCACATCGGAGATAGCTTGTAATGCTTCCAACTTGTGGCGAGAATCGCTCACCGACCACATTACTCACCATTCACGGGTAGTGCAAATGCGAGAGGTTACCCGATCGGCATTAACCTTCCTATGGTGTCCTCTGCCGTCGAAACCCGTGTCATCCCATGAGCTGCAAGAAACACAAACTCTATAGATCTAGTTCTAAAGTAAACAACATAAAACAAACATAAATAAATGTTCTCACCTATATGGCCAGTGCGATCACAACCTTGTCCTCCTCACGCAGCGGGCACCTGACCGGGAGGCGGCGGCATAGCTCCTCCTAGTCCGCCTCACACTCACGCTACAACCTTGGTAGAATCCTCCTGGTGCTCCTCATCCACGGTGCTCCTCATCCACAGGTCCTCCTCATCCTCTGGTCCTCCTCATCCACAGTGCTCCTCGTCCTCATGGGCGCATCTGCATCTGCAAGCCACTTCTTCCTCCGTATTTGTGTCATCTGCGAAATTATATAAGAGATAAGTACATATTAAATGCTAGGTACATATAAGAGATTAGTACATATAAGATATGAAATGCTAGGTACCTCGGTTCTTTGAAGTGCGATCGGTCGTCCACTGCAATTCGGCCATACGTGTCTCAACAAGTCTGGCGTCTTTGGCTTCTGAACTCGCTTACTGAAAAGAGACTCTCGCCCGCGCCGACCAGGTAGAATCTTGCTCACAACACTGAGAAAGCCCTTCACCGTTTGCTTGACCTTGCGCGATATCCTGTTCAAGAAACAAGTACAAGGTAGTAATACATGAACATAATAATAAATGGACAAAATAATAGCTGAAATAAAAATAAGAACTATAAATTAATGTTTACTTGTCAAAATTCATTAGCATCACGATCAAGTAGTCTCCTTTTACATAAAGACTGCCACGTAAATTTTTTCTTCACTAGCTGTCGTTTTCGTTTCTCGGGAACAATTACATTGTCACGGTCTCCAACTAAGGAATCGAGTCCTGAACAGGCTCGATAACAAAAAACTTAGCAATTCTTCATCTAGATAAACCTCATCAACCTCCTCGGCCTCCGGTGACTATCACGATAACCGGCATCACCGAGAATTTATAACCGTTCACGGGGATTAAGCTTTGTATACTACCCACCAAGCAGCGACTTTGTGCATGGATATGGCATATAATAGACACTGCTCAACTTGGTGTGCAAGGATAAAATTATCGTAGCCCTTAAGCCTATCGTTGTGTTTCACTTCCACCATGCCATCTTGGTTTTGTCGAGTCCTTTATTGTTATCGAACCATTCACAATCAAAGACTACTTTAAGTTTCTTGTCCCTGCAAAACTAAACTTGAGGATATTTTGAATGATTCCATAATAATTAGTTTCCGCCCTTGTGCATCGATTGCCCTAGTCACAACTCGATATTAGTTGTGGATGCAAGAGAAGACACCTTCACAGTTGGTGAGCAGGCGGAACCCATTGACATCATATGACCATAGCTTTTAATAGCCACCCTTAGTAAGATAGTTGGCGCAAGTTCGATGGGCGTTTGCGTCTTTCACGCCTTGCATTATAAGGACATGATATTATAAGGATATATACTATTGAAGCGTAACATAATAGAATAACATATCACGAGAAGATTGTACATGATCCACTGAACCAAGTGATGAAATTTGGCCCTCCATTTATTCCATCCGTCGCATCGTATTTAGTTGTTTGCTCGTGAGTTCTTTGCCTAGAAGTCGTTTTGCTTATCGAACTCAGCATGCGAGAGCGTAAATGAATTAGATCTATAGCGGCATGAACAAAGAGATAACTACGAGACAACACTTACGTGAAATCTTGTTCCATCTCATCCATATTGGTGTACATGTAAAACAAAGCGACCTTAGTTCTTCACGAGTATAATAGTAGGTTGTGCGACCACAAACAGTTGTGCCCTCCATTGAAACAATTTGAGGTCCTTTGCAAGGTGGTTTTTCATCGACATTATCCGCATCGTAGGAGCATTGACATTGTGTTCCTCGCAAAATATACACTCGAAAGTATGCTATCTCCTTAATTGAAAATGCTTCGCGATGCACCCTTCAACTCTTGCCTTGTTGCCAACCATAGCTCTAAGCTTCTTGAGGGCCCTTTCAATGTGATACATCCACCTATATTGCAGGGGCCACCTACCTTAGCTTCATATGGAAGATGAACAAGAAGATGTTGCATTGGATTGAAGAACCACGGAGGAATATTTTTCCATCTTACATACAAGCAGGTATCTCTTTCTCCAACGTCTCCATCATCTCCTTCGTGATTTCTTTAGCACGAGTTGTCTATAGAAATAACTTAGCTCAACTAGCACCTTCCACACATCATCATTAAGGTACCTTGAAACATTCAGGAGAGAGTCTTTCCATGATTATGTGGTAATCATCAACTCTTCAACCCATTTAGCTTCCTGTCTTCACATTCACAACCCTTCTCAAGCCCTTGGCGTAACCATCGAGAATTTCAGTTTTTCATCCACCTCGGCACTTCTTTCTTGTCTTTAGGTTTAAGACAAAATGGGCGTGTGGCTTACTACCACTTCGGTGAGCTCAAGGGTTGGGCGGTTACAAATCTCTGCTAAGTCTCTTGGGCCTTGAGGTTGTCTTTTGTTTTGTCCGTCATATCCATGCGTGCTTATGATGCTTTCGAAACATTCGTTCTGGTGCATAGCGTCAATGTTGTGCATCGAGAATCAACGCATTGGCATAGGGAGCTCCATATTCGAGATATGTGAGTCGGTTGTGCTCCACTCCAAAACCTTGAACCGTCTGCATCTGCTTTTGGGACGGTTTACTTAGCTTATCGGCAATTTCTAGCCGCTTAGGCGCTTGGCGGTCCTTTGTGACAATGGTGTTCTTCCTAAAAGCGTTCTTCTGCCGTCTAAAGATGTGTCTTTGGGGCAAGAAACATCTATATCAATCGAAGTAGGTGATCTTTCCACCAAAAGCTAGGCGGAAACAATTAGTGTTCGAACCACGGATCGGACGGTCAAATTTCCATGGCGGCTCCATCCGGCAAAAATACCATAGGCGGGAAATCATGAGCGGACCATAAATCGCAACTTCGAAGGTTGAATTTCTTCTTCTTGTAAGAGTCGTGCGCTTCAACTCCGTCACATTTGTTTCAACTCTTGATTAAGGGTTGCGACATCACGTTGGCGTGTCCGAGGATGTTGCGGGCGGTATGATAAGGCATAAGAACATAAACTCATATTTCATGCAAAGAGCGGTGGAAGGTTATCTGGAACAGCAAAGGCGGGCCAACAAGAGTAGGAGGCGCGATTGGCGAAAGGTGTGAAGCCATCGATGCGCCAACCCAATCACGAACATTTCTCGCATCGCGGGTGAAGTCTGCGTCAAAGCTGTCGAGCCCTCCATGCCTCACCATCGAGCAGGTGCACCATCACTCCGTCGTTCTCACGTACACCTTCCTTGTGCCACCTCATGTGCCTAGCGGTTCTCTTTGAGAAAGCGGCCGTTTGACCAGCGATGTATGTCGACATGTAAGAAGTTGCTTATGTGCAACATCGGTCATCACATTTGCAAATCTTCATTTACGACCTCGGCGTGCCTCGGCTTGCCACACTTTAAGCACTTCTTCTCATTCTTATGCCCTTTCGAGAAAAGCATGCAATTGTCTTTGCACATCAATCTTCTCATATTTCATCTTGAGTAGAAACCAATCTCTTGGCATGGTACATTTCTTTGGGCATGTTATGAGGCTTGAAGCACATCAGCGATCAAGTTGGAAGCTCGTTGTAACAATTATTCGAGAAGGCAAACTTTGACTTAATGGCCATGAGCCGTGTCACAAAAGCTAGGAGGGTCACTTACATTGGATTCGTGCAGCGGCTCTTAGAAGCTTTAAGGGCCTCGAAGAACCTTTCAACCTCTGGTGTGGCGGATCCTCGGAATGTAGTTGAACTCGGCCCTATAGCTTCAAGCATCTCGTCCATCCTATCATCACCGCCCTATCATCATCTACCTCTTCTACTTGACTTGAAGAATGACTCATTGTGGTGCACCTGACTCATAACTGGCATGAAACCGTGCCGACAAAGGTCTAGCGTCACCTTTGTCTTGTCGTGTTTGGACAAATTTTGGCACACCACGTGGGCACCTCACCTTATCGATAGTAGACAAAGAAAGCATACGGTTCACAAAAGCCGTAGTCTTGGCCACCCACTCATCGAGTGAGCCCCACTCTTATCCCAACCATCATACATCCATCGCCGATCGTCACCCATATTTGAGGCTATAGATTAAAGCAAGTGTAATCATGAGTTTTTTAGTTCCTATATATATCATGGCCCTACATCTATAGGTAAGGATATGTCCTAAACTTACCCAAGAGTGGCCAGACGAACGCGGTTTATAGCGACCTGTAGGGTCAGAAAAAATTCGACGACATAACCTATTGTTCTCCATCTGCCTTGGGATATGGTGCAGCGGAGAACATCGAGGTTATCCGTCAAATCTCGTTCGGACCCGTGGCTCGTCATAAATACCCCGCTCTATCGGTCACTCAAGCTATCCAAAAAGGGACAATTCGGACGACACATCTCACATGTGTGGCGTATGTGTGGCGTGCGGTCGAGACAGGTAACACATAGGTTTAGTGACACTAACGCGTAATTTGGAAAGGAAAACAATTATTAGAGTGATGACCAAGCAATTTTCGGATGTAAAAAGAACAAAAGAATAATATCATGGGTTTATTTTTACTTTGCACTATTAGTATGGTGATAATATGGTCCCTTGGTCCGATGTATCAAACTTCTTATTCACAAATTCACGATATGATATCAATACAAAAAATCTTGAAGAACATGCATATATGAAATAAAATGTATGGTCGGTCAATGTAAGACATGTACATTGTATTATTGACTTGTCTAACCATGTAGTGGTAAGGCTTTAGATACCATGCTTATGAGAACTAGTTGTGCGAGGGAGAGAAGAGGTTATCGTCTATCATGCACCTCCACGAGTGTACTCTTAGTGTATTTGCACTGTCGCTATGTTGTGAAGTCATAATAGGCGCACCATGGAAGGTTTCGAGGGTTGTGGTATGTTTAAATTTACGTGAGTTGATTCTTATCTATTTTACTATACTTGCGTGAATTAGTTTCAGGAATCATTATATTATACGATGCAGTAATTGTGATGTGATTATCACTTGACAATTGAACAAATCCTCACAGGTTTTCTTTTATCAAATGGTGTAGATCACCACATTCAACATTTCATTGGTTGTGCATGGGGCGGTGGCGAGGCGATTCTCGATGAAGTACTTAACTACGATCTAATGAATCGATGGCAAACTTACCTAAATTAATTGCCCAAGCTCAACTTGAAACTTGATCCTTACGTTGTTCGAAGAGCATGGGTATTTTCCAAGCAGTCACAAGCCCCAAAACCATAACATCGGTTTGATGGCTACAAGAATTTAAGCTTGTTTTATCCTTTGTTTATCCTATTCCTATTAAACATTATTGTTGTGGTTTTTATGAGCAGAAAAGGAACTTGAAAAAAAGCGAGTGAAGGCGGATACTACACACAAAAGAAATTTGTCTCTAGAGACTAATCTGTGAATTGAGCTTACATTTTTGCGACAAAGCGAGGAAGCACTAGCCTACGTGTTGAAGTTATTCTACACGGAGATTGAAACACTCGGCATGTTTCATTTGTCTTTCCTTGTAAGGTTTTGTTCGGCTGTCTACTTGTCAATGTTTGGTCTCACTATTTATCGGGGTGCATCGGAGATGAATTTTATGTATTTGGGCTGCAATCTCCTTTGTATGTATGATGATTTGCTAACGGGTAATAACCGATCGACCATTCCATTCTCCTATCGAGTTGTACAACATGGTGTTGAGTATTGATGATTTTTTCTCGATTTTGGCCTGAATTCTTGATTATGCTTGTCTAACCATGTACATTGTATTATCTAGATTGCTCAACTTTCATTTGTGAGTCATCTGCTTTATCTTCCATTTAACACGGGCATCAACACATACTAGCGTGTGCTCTATAGGCAACATCCATAATAAAAATAGCAGTGCAGGTAAAATGCGGAACGAGAAAAACAACTAGATTTGCTCGGGGCTTTGAGATAGATGGATTACCCTAATTCCTTAGCCCCGGCTACAACCTTTGCTCCTCGAAATGCATTTGTTCTTCAAAAAGCATGACAAACCAAGGCATCTCGAGAATGACATATAGAGCGACATTACGAGAATCTGTGATCGATATATACACTAGCAATCAACAATGGGCGAGGGCAACACATTCTGATTTATAACCCCCAATTCCAAGATTCAATTTCTAAACTACCCAAACCTTTTTTTAGAGCAAAAGGACATCAAACCTGATGTCCCAGTTTCAATTAAGAAACTAATCACCATATGTCCAGAGCTATTACAACCAGCTAAAAGATCAGAAAAACTACCAGATTCAATGACAGAAGGCTATGACCCAACTCCAATTCACTCCATTACAACTTATCATCAGCAACCATACTGCCAGGTTTGCAATTTTGGACCAACAACGATAAAACTAGCAGTTTCTAACAAAACTATAAAACCGTCGAGAATCTGAAACTTATAACCGAGAGCGGCGCCAAAACTTGCATTTATCACCATGCCCATTTCAACCAAATTCAGCGGTTTTATAGTTTCTAACAAAACTACCCAAACCTTAACACCCAAATTCAACGAAATGGCTAAATCAAGAAACCACGGCACACAGGCCGAAATTCGGCAGCGGCGTCATGTGAAGCAACAGCGGCGTCGCAGCGGCGTCGTGTTGAGGCGAGGCAGCGATGCTGAAGCGGCAGCGGCAGTGGCGTCGGGCGGCGTCATGAGGCGAGCAGTCTTGGCAGGCGAAGCGAAGCGGCAATTGCGGCGTCATTGAGGGCGGGCGAGGCGGCAGTGGCGGCATGGATGTGTGAGGTGAGCAGCGTGAAAATGCCGTGCGAGCAGCGATTCAATAAGGTTCTGAGCTATTTTAGTGGGTTTTTTAGCGACGAAAAATAAGTAATTTTAAATCGGTCACAACTCAGCAAGCGAAAATAATAACGTTGACCGAAACCCTAACCGTGTTTACTTTCGTCGGTTTCTCTGGCGCGAAAATTACATAAATTTAAGTGGGCTACATAGGGCCGGCGAAATTGATCCATAACTTTAAATCGGCCGGTTTTGGCCGTCGTAGAATAATTAAATTTAAATCGGTTTTATTAAAAGCCGCGAAAGTAAAATAATGACGAAAAAGTTCAGGATTCCTGTAGTGGTAGTACTACTATGTATTTAGAATAGTATTATAAGTGAAATTTAATATACATATAATTAAACATATGTATGCTTATTACATTTAATAAAAAATGATATAGGCTAGTACCAGAATGTACCATTTTACGAGCTACACCGGCATAGTTTCCGACGTGGTACTGACAAGCATGGGCGAAACAGCTGCTGCATGCATGGATCCGTGTGTAGCTGCTTCATCCATTGAAACGATCGAGAGAGATCGTCTACCTACCGTCGCAGCATCCACGCTGGAACCACACAGAAACATTAGAAAAATGTCCGCGCTGAAATTACACATAAACTTTACAAAAACTCCATGAAAAACGGCTCAATTCTCCTAAGCAGAGAGTCCATCAAACGGCGCCATCCTTTTCTTTTCCTTCTCGCTTTTAACCGGAACAAGACGCATGCAGCAATAATAATTCTTGGAGCAAGTACACCAAACAGAAGCACCAAAAGTAGTTGGTAGCGATTAAAGTGAACTGGTCGATTCTTTCCCAAAGGATATAGATCATGGAATCAGCCACGTCCATACTATGCGCAACACGCGATCGATCAAACTAAAAAAACACAGACGTGGTTGGTGGCGTGGATGCGTGACGTGACCGACTACGACTTCACATTCGAGGTTCCGAAAACTGCTGAAATCCATCGTTCGTATTCGCTCTTCGTCCGTAAACTGCGCTGTCAAGTGAAAGTAAAGTGGTTTCAGCCCACATCGCCATCGAGTTATCGAATGCCACATGCATGATGCTATCTATATATTTTTCCTCTCCTTTTCCGTCTGCCTTTCACTCGATTTCCACACAAGTCAAACCATACGATCTCGTCGCTGTAAGCCATCTGCAACAATTGGTAAAGGTTAAATGATAGGAGGAGAAAAAAATGGTTATATTCTTTGACTACAAGCACTGCGTTTGTGCGTGGGAGTCTCCAGGGGTGTACGTATGCATGCGGGCGGCCGGGAGGATGATTAGTAACAGTGATGTGAAAAACTGCATACACTTGACGGATGAATATGGTACCACTATTATAGAGAAGGCTATTACAGATAGTTCAAAAACGTTATCATGCGAGCGGCGTGAAGGCCGATTGGCGTGAGCGCGAGGGAGTCGCTCCGTCCGCCCGTGTTCGACGTCCGGTCGGCGCGGGTGCGCGTATAGAGACGAGTGCTGCGCGGGAGTGCGTGTGTGTAGGGTGCGTGAGTGCGTATGTAGCTTGTCTGTTATTTCTCTTCTTCTATAATGCATGCCAGTGCTCCTGACCAAATTTTTTAAAAAAAAAACGTTATCATAGATGGTTGTAAATATGTGTCAGTGATAATACGACACATATCACAAACATTTTCCCTACCGATTGTGAAAACATATATCACAAATGGTTTTTATCTAGAAACGTCTATGATATGTGTTAATCATAGACGGTTTTTAAATAGAACCGCCTGTGATATGTTTTTTCCCTAACTCTCTTGGCAGAACTTCTATGATTAGTATTTACTAGTTATGTGCTCGTGCGTTGCAACGAAAACTCAATTTGTGATAAAAAATTTATTTGCAAAAAGTACTAACTTTAGTTATGTTTCAATAGTAGGAAAGGTTTGTTCCTCCGAAGAGATTTAAGAGGAAGAGCAAGAGATTTGAGAGGGAGAGCTAAGCGCGTCGGATCGAGGGAGGGAGAGGTGGTACGGGGTCAAAGTGATTTGAGATGAAAGACATCGCGGCTAGAGCGGTTCGGGCTACGTGAGCTCGTGAGAAGACGAGAGGAAGGACTGAGACTATCGGATTAAATCCCCTTCTATCTCAACCATTCATGTCAGATCCAACAGATTAGGTGCTTTGAAGAAGAACGGACAACCGCCACCAACTCCTAATTAAAAGTAGTAGAGATTGTTTGAAATTTTATTCTCCTTAAATATTTCTACAACGACATTTAAAAGGTACAAGCATTTATAGATTTTGCAATTGAATATTAAAACATTCTAGATACATCGAGGTAACAGCTTGTCTGATGAGGATAGTATTAAAATATGAATATTTATAGTACTTTCATCCCTTTCTTATTCTAATATTGATGGATTCTAAGGAAAAATCTAATTCCATCCACAATTCGTCTTGAAAATTATGATGCTCTAATTTATCTTCCATTTCATCGTTATCTCCAAATAAAAATACCATAGACAGACTATTTTCACTCTGGTCTTATGCTGGAATAAGACCAGAGTGATCCTGTTCTTGTATAAGACCGGAGTTAAAATATGTTGCTTAGGATATTCTCATTCGGGGATGAGGATGAAGTGAAAGTGATAAATCAGAATATGACAAATTTTAGGACAAACTGTGTATGGAATTGGATTTTGCCTTGGAATATATCAATATTAAAATAAAAAAGGGATGAAAGTGCTACAAGTCTTTTCTGTTAACTCAGACTTTTCTTTTAATTATTCTATCTCTACCTCAAGTTTTTGTTTAACGTCCAACAGTTTTTTTCATGTCGTTTATCTTGTTTGTAGACTCAATTTTATATGTGTGCAATTTACAATCAATGGGGCATATAATGTATATATGATGAATTATGACAGAAATTAAATATCTAGATATTTTTAAAATATAATGTGCATAATTCGAATCTTGCAAAAACAACATAATCAAAAGGATAAAACAATTCATACTTATTATGTCAACTTAATATTGAATTATGTCTACTTAACAAATTAATCAATAATTATATGATAGGGTACTCTTAGGTGTCAGGCTGCTAAAGGTTAGATCTCTAGCCTCCTCGCCACAAGGTGTAGGGCTCTATAGACAATCTCTTACCTCTACTATGTCAGGGTCATGTAATCAAAATTAAACTAGACAATTAATTAAGCAAATAAGGCCTTAAACTCTTACCATTCTAAATTATGCACCATTAAAATTAGATTAGAATAGTATCTAAGTGTTCTTCTAGTGTATAGGTGATTAGAAGTTCTAAGAACAGGTCATCTACTTACTTAAAAAATCATATTATTAGAATTACATATCATGTTCTTAGAATTACAGAATATTGAATATGATGATCAAGCTCAAAGACAGTAAAATAAAAGCAATACTTTCTACCGTTAACTGAAAGCAACACTATAGTTCAAGACCATTTTCGCTACTTTAATTGTTTTAGTTCATCAATAGATTCATAACATCATTGAGCATATAATTGGCAATAAAAAAGCATAAAAGTACATGTAACCCTAGCATAGTAGATAGTATAAAGTGAGTACCATGTAATCATAATTGGACACACTTATTGTGGAATGTCTTAATCAAAGACTGAATAAAAACCCTACGTGAAGCAGAAAAAAATATAACTGCTACTTCAAACAACATCAAATTCTACAGCTGATGGTAGATTCTAATTTGATACAATCAGAATACAATGATCAAATATCAAGGAATAAAGTAGACAGATTCTAAGTTGATACAGATTTACTAAACAAGGACACTGCATTCTGCATATTCTTCTTGGGGCCTCTGCATATTCTTCTTGGGTCCTACAAAATCTAGGTCTCCCCAGCCCCCACAAAACTGCAAGGGTCACCCCCAATCAATCACTAAAAATGAAAGAATCACCATGAATATGCTATTAGCCACTTAATCTATATTAGAGAATCTAGTTGTACATGCTGACAAAGTTATCCTATAAATAGTGATAGGAAAACTAACCATTCATGTATTCACATTTACTAAAAAAATATTAAAAAAATTGTATGTCATGCATATTACCTAAGGCCGCTGGGGAAAGGGGGAGGAGGCTGGCGCGGGGGAAGGAGGCCGACGGTGTAAAGGAGGATACCAGCACGAAGGAGGAGACCGACAGTGCGAGGGAGGAGACTGACGCAGGGGAGCAGACCGGCGTTGGGGAGGAGGCTGGCGGAGCGGGAGAGGAGGTCGGTGAGTAGGAGACCAGTGGTGCAGGGGAGGAGACCGGTGCGAGAGAGGAGGCACTAGGGTTTGGGGGAGGCGAAACGCACTGAGTATCCTGCACGAGGAGCCAATCAGTATATTTATAGGGATGTTATCCAAGATAGATCTATAAGAGAACCATCTGCGATGGCTATAAGTTTCATCACTAACAATTTTATACTAAAGCTATCTATGATATCCTTGTATATCACTGACGGTTTATAGATAGAACCGCCTATAATGATTTTACTAACGGTTTTAAAAACCGTTTATGATAAGGTGTCTAATATATATAAGTCTTTCTGTAGTAATGTACTTTTAAGTGATTAATCGTAATATGGCCGATTAATTGTAATTTAATGGATGTTTATGCATTCGTATTAATATATTTATTTATATTTAAAATTAATTAGAAATATTTTAGTTACCTAAAGTTATTGTAAATTATAACTCTATGAAACATGTTTTACATTTCATTCGTTACGCTTCATCCAAAATGTAAATACTACGAACACTACAACACAATATTATAAATTAATTTATCGTACTTAGTGAACAAAAATAAGCTATTTTCGTGATTAAACAGGAAAAAGGATGATTAATCGAAAACGGCCTATTAATCGGATTATGCGGTCAATTAATTGTTCGATTGTATTAATTGCACTTGGATTAAACTATTTGTGATGGTTTAGTCACCGTCACCGATTAATCTGTAATACCACAAATCGTTCTCCTAGGTTTTTTGGCCGAAATTGTCTTCATTTTCTCGATTCAAGGGTTTATTCTGGAGCAAAGTTTTGTCGCCTCGCAGTTAATAATTCTATTAGCGGTTTTGGTAATCTCCCTAGTTTTCGGATGAGGTCTTCGGAGCTGTTTTTGTTTAGCGGTAAGTTGTAATTTCTTGTCAGTTGTCGTTTCCTGCCAAGAGTTGAAATTTATTTGGTTCGCACTAGTGGAAAAAGTTGGATTTTTGGTTTTTTAGGAGGGGTATTTTCGGGATTTCCCCTCCTCTCTAGCACATCTCTTTTTACTTTTTGTGGTGTCATTCTTCGGCTGGGGCGATATTTTTCGAGCTGCTTGGCTCCCTCCTCCATTCTCCTCCTTCGCCATTCTCCTAGATCGCTCTGGTGAGCATTCGGCCGAGTTCTGCTGTTGCCTTGATGGCGCCCTGTAATCTCCTCTGGCCGACCTCCAGCACCCCGGCCGTCGCCCAGCCGACCCCCTCGAGCCGCATGCTTCAGGCTGCCAGCAGCTGGGAGCAGCAGCAGCGGCGCCCCTCCAGCCAGCGATGTGCCTCCGGCTCCTCCAGGCTCGGTGCTCCTCCATTCGTCCCCAGCTCGATGCCCTGGCTTCTCCTTGCTGCAGCGTCGCCCTCTGCCATCCATGGCCGGCGCCCTCCTCCGGCGCATCAGCAGCAGTGCAGCAGCGGCCGGGAGCGACGCATCCTTCCGTTGGTGGCCGGCGGTGCTGCCTCCGGCTCCACCAAGCTCGGCGCCACCTCCGGCCATCCCTCCCCCAGCCGGTACCTCCTCCTCCTGCCTCTCCCATCATCTGGTAAGTGGAGGTGAGGTTTTGGGTGGTGAATGAGAGGTTGTAGTCCAGGTGTTTGATGAAATGTGCATATGCATTTTTCTGTGATTTGATTATGATGTTTGAACTAAATTGTAATTTAGTTGTTGCATCCTGCTAGATCGATTCTGGCATTCTAGATGTGGAATCAAATTTAGTAGTTGAAATTCACGTAGGCGACCTTCTCAAAATGTTACGACTATCTTTGCATTAGTAGTCCTTATGACTATATGATCCAAATAAGCAACTTGAAGGAAAGGTGGGTTCTAACCTTTTCTTGAGTCCTACCTACAAATGGCTAAACTCATGCCAAATAAGGCTCGATAAGGTTGATTAACGAAAGCCCAATAGGTGCTCAAAACCCTTTGGAACAAGCGCAAGCATGCCTTTGTTGGCTTGGTTTTTCTTGATTTGAAATAGTATGTGAACTAAGCATTGAAAGAAAATTGATGTTTGACTGGCCAAGTGCCCAAGTGTTTTCTTGCCTTTTTGGACATAGTACAAAGCTATCTCATTAAAAAAAGGGATGTAGTGTATTGTCTATCGCTTTACAAGTACTATTTGTATTAAGATGTCTACACTATCTAGAATCTTTGAGCAATAGAACAATGAAATCTGAGGTTAAGGAGAAATTACTATAAAGAAATTATGTTTATCGATTATTAGGTTCTTGAGGGCTTTATGTGCCGTGGTTTATGGATTGATATATATGTATATATACATGTATGTTATTTGTGTATGAGCTTACTGTAATGTGTGTCTTATCTTGCTAGTAGTTATGGGTGTATACGGAAATTATGTGTATATAGTGTCTCATAAAGAAATTCATTATGGCGGCATCTTAGTTCTTATTGCTTTTATTGGATGTGTTAGTATTACTGTTTGCCAATGATTACGGATTGATACATTTGCATATCGGATCATGTTTATTGCATCCCATTATCTCCTGATCACTACATTATGCTTAAGTTGGTGTTTTATCCTAGTCAATGTTGAGTAAAGCGACCACGGGGATTTAGATCGCATAAGTGTTACGGGTTGCGATTGATTGATTGATTGGTCATTAATTTGTATATGTGTAATTGAGTTGTTCATTGTTATTTAGCTGTTCATGGCTAATTTCTATTGTTTTTAAAGTATGAGTTATATTGGTGATCGTCCCTTGAGGGCGTGATTATCTATTGGGTTGAGTGGTCCCTAGTAAGCCTTAATCTGGTAAGTTCTTTGTACCTTTGTTAACATTCTTTGTGAGTAGCGAGTATGGGGTATGTGGATACTCGTACTTAATTGTGCCCCATCTGGGAAATGGAATTGAGTATGTGTGCGAATAGATTAGATGGTTATGAATGTGAGAATTGGGGCTATGTTTATGTATGTATGTGGTTATGGTATGTTAGTGTTGGCATTGAATGAAAAGTTGCATTTCATTCATGAAAATTGCATTTGTGCATTCATAATGGAAAGGCGACCCATTACGATCACGGGCCTCTGTGTTCACGTAGTGAACACGAAAGTCCTACCTCGTAGTCCCATTCATCGAGGTGAATGGGGCGGGACGATAATAGTAGGCACCTTCCATCTCACGGGATGGAAGGGGCGTGAAGTGCACAAGCGGGTGGGCACTTTCAGCGATCTTCGATGCGTGCATGGAAATGAGCATTCATGTGCATTGCATCTTTAATAATGAGTGTTATGGTAAATGGTGTGTCATATGGACGGTGATTATGGTAATTGGAGGTCGAGTCGTGGATTCAACCCAAATAGGGGAGATTGAATTGAATTTGATGAATTAACGCACTTCATGGCCGTGCTAATTATGTTGTATGGTTATCGTGGAGTGAAGTCGAGTTATGAATTTCAATAAAACTGATGAAAATGAATTGAGTTGCAACAAGGGGTGGTTGAGTCGGGAGACGTTGTAGTTTAGAGTCAAGTGATACCTCTTAGGCGTTGAGTGGTTTTATCATTAAGCTGATGACTTGATTGCGGTAATTTTTGGTATGGTTGAGTTATTGCTTTAAATGGATATAAATCGTCTTGTCAAGTGTTGTTTCATTAGTATTACTAGCTCTTATAGTCAAGCTCTTGCTTTACCGATAGATTGGAATTGTTATTCCGTGTACTTTCTTGAGTTTGAACTCACGCTTGTTATTTTATGTTTGTAGGTGTTTTGAAGCGGCATGCATGGATGGGAGTAGTATGCGTACACGACTCGGTCATCACCACCGCATTTAATTAATTTGTAAAGCACAGTTGTAAATAATGGTGTTGTAATGTGTTGCTTTCGTCGTCTTTGGAGTTGTTAATTTCTATTTGGTTGTGTGATTGATTATCTAAGGACACGCTAGATGGTTTGATTCTATTTTAAGTGTTTGATATATTATATAAGCGCTATTGCTCTTTTGTCTGTTGAGTGGATGTCCTAGTTTTAGGGGAGTCTTTTGAAATTTTTGCAAATTCGGTGGCTTAATTCAAACCGGTTTAAGAGTCGAGAGGTTAATTCTGTCTTTTAAGCTAGAGGTGACATTAGTTATTCAAAGTGTTGGTAGCATCCGTGGCGTGTTTAAGCGCCGAGGAATTATTCTGATTAGTATCGAGTGGGCTTTAGGTCCGTGGTATGTGAAACTAGTAAATTACTCTAGAGTGAACTAAAATTTGCTGTCTGAGAGTAGAAACATGGCTTAGGTATCTACTGTTAAAAAAATTTGGCCTCAGGGCAACCACCTTAAAATCTGGAATAGCGTGGTTCATTAATTAAAATTTGACACACTTTGGTGCACAATAGGAAGGGATGGGAATCATTGCATTACGCTTAATTGTTGCATTTAAGCTTTGATGATTGAATGTTAAATTATTGTGCATATTGCTTTGATTATAAAAAAAAGAAGATTGTTTGAATCATTATGCTTTAAGCTTTTGACCTGTTAGGGCCTTGGTTGTTGGTGTGGCCATGGAAAGGGTTGTGTTGGTGGTTGTGGTGGGTAGGGCCACCAGGAAGCAGAACCTCTCGGTGAGGGTAAATGGTTTGTGGTGGCATAGTTTAGAGAGTGGGTGGAGATGGTCGGTTCTTTTACGCTCTCGGACTTGGTTTCGTTGGTTTTGGTTTTTATTGGTTATCGTGGGTTGCCTTGTGGAGAAAACTTTTGTAGTCGTTGTTCTCTTCATTTAAGAAAGTGATTGAAGTTTATTTGGTGCAAAACTTAAGTCGTGTGGATCTTGATGTTAAGGTCTTATCGGAAAAGATTTGGTTGATCATTTGTTTTCTTCATGTATCGTCTTCCTTCGTGGAAGTTGTAAATCTTGAGATGTACTTGAAGAGCTTGTGCATACGAGTTGGGCATTTGAGTCGAGTTCCTTTGTGCTTTATGGATAGGTTCCTTGGAAGAAAAAAAGTTATTGATGTTGTTCTATTTGGTGGTGTCGTTTTATTTAAGGTTGGGGTCTCATTCGGTTTACGTGGGTAAGTGACCCACGAGGATATTAAAACTCTAAGTCTGTGATGTATGGTTAGAACATTGAGATGATGTAAAGTACCGATTTGGTTAAAGTGAATTTGTGATGGTAGAGAAAGATTAATCGATATGATAAGTGATCTAAAGTGAAGGTTGATTAGTGTTTTATGCAAAGTGTTGCGAGTTAGGAAAGTTAATGGAAGTACGGGATTGTATTTTGATAAGACTAGTATGGATCACGATTGAGTAGGTCTAGGACCTTTTGATTGCTGGATTGTTATAACAAGGTGATGGTGTAAAGCACTGGAGTATGAAGGTGTAGAGACATGAGGATTGTTGGTTTATATTGTTTATGAGTTAACTAAACTATGAATTGACAAAATTTCTAGTGGAGATCGTATCGAATGGTTAGGATTACTTTTGGTTGTATGAACCTGGGGTATTAAAATGCTAACTTAGAGATTGTACGGAAGTTAATTGGTGATCGTGCCGAAACTAATGTGGAAAAGATGGGTTTTAAGCTTTGAATAAACAGTTGTACACTTATGGTTCGTTATAGTTAGTAAACCAAAAGAAAATATTGAGGAGCATCCTATGTTGGATTAACTGCTAAGTTAATAGTGTTGAAAAGGTGATGTCGTGGCCCTCCTTGTTAATTCTATGAGGTAGATTTGGCTTAGAGGCATGGTAGAATAAAAGGCCCCCATGTCAAGTTTGTGGTCATGGGTAAGATGAAATGTGGTAAAATGGTTAAGAAGGGAGATTGGATTGAAGCTTAAAGAGGGAATTGAAGTTGAGTTTAGAGGTTGGCACCTTGTTCTTGCGAGTGGAATCATTGATTGAAAGTTATAGTACGCTTTATGGCTAGGAGAAAGCTAGATCGGAGTTACCTCAAAGTATCATTGTGCTAGCGGTATATTATGTTGATGTGGGACTTGGCATATCAATTAATTTGATTGAGTTCATAGCGGGTGAAATAGAGGACAAAGGTTGAAAGCGTAGTCGATTTGAGCCTAATCCTGTCGTTAATAGTTGGATTTGGAAATTTGGTTTATCGCTTGTTTCGCTTGAAGTCCTTGCATGGGTGTTGTGAGTTTGCGGAAGTTTTAAGTCCCTTGTGGACTTTGGTTTGGGTTGGCGTGCTTCGAATTCGGGGTCGAATTCCCTTAAGGGGGGAGAGTGTAATACCACAAATCGTTCTCCTAGGTTTTTTGGCCGAAATTGTCATCATTTTCTTGATTCAAGGGTTTATTCTGGAGCAAAGTTTTGTCGCCTCGCAGTTAATAATTCTATTAGCGGTTTTGTTAATCTCCCTAGTTTTCGGATGAGGTCTTCGGAGCTGTTTTTGTTTAGTGGTAAGTTGTAATTTCTTGTCGGTTGTCGTTTCCATGAGAGTTGAAATTTATTTGGTTAGCACTAGTGGAAAAAGTTGGATTTTTGGTTTTTTAGGAGGGTATTTTGGGATTTCCCCTCCTCTCTAGCCACATCTCTTTTTACTTTTGTGGTGTCATTCTTACGGCTGGGGCGATATTTTCCCGAGCTGCTGTTGCTCCCTCCTCCATTCTCCTCCTTCGCCATTCTCCTAGATCGCTCTGGTGAGCATTCGGCCGAGTTCTGCGGCCTTGATGGCGCCCTGTAATCTCCCCTCTGGCCGGCCTCGGCACCCCAGTCGTCGCCCGGTAGCGACCCCTCGAGCCCATGCTTGTTGCCGGCCAGTGGGAGGCAGCGGCAGCAGCAGTGAGGCAGCAGCAGCTACGCCCCTCCCGGCCAGCGATGTGCCTCCCGCTCCTCCGAGCTCGGTGCTCCTCCATTCGTCCCCAGCTCGATGCCCTGGCTTCTCCTTGCCTTGGCGTCGCCCTCTGCCATCCATGGCCGGCGCCCTCCTCCGTGCTCGGCAGCAGTCAGCGGCCGGGAGGCGCGCATCCTTCCGTTGGTGGCAGGCGGTCTTGCCTCGGCGGCTCCTGGCTTCGGCGCCACCTCCGGCCATCCCTCCCAGTAGGTACCTCCTCCTCCTGCCTCTCCCATCATCACGGTAAGTGGAGGTGAGGTTTTGGGTGGTGAATGAGAGGTTGTAGTCCAGGTGTTTGATGAAATGTGCATATGCATTTTTCTGTGATTTGATTATGATGTTTGAACTAAATTGTAATTTAGTTGTTTCATCCTGCTAGATCGATTCGGCATTCTAGATGTGGAATCAAATTTAGTAGTTGAAATTCACGTGGGCGACCTTCTCAAAATGTTACGACTATCTTTGCATTAGTAGTCCTTATGACTATATGATCCAAATAAGCAACTTGAAGGAAAGGTGGGTTCTAACCTTTTCTTGAGTCCTACCTACAAATGGCTAA